>OOFC01042127.1:12534-24869 GCA_900323345.1 Pseudochromis fuscus | reverse complement strand
CACCTGTCTATAAGCTGCTATTGAATTTAATCAAACACTTTCATGTGGTCCACTCTGACCGGGTCTGATGTGACGAGGCTAAATGTATCGGCGGCACGGAGCTTGCTAGCTTGTAAAAAGCCAACGATCTTCATGCCGCTGATTCATGTGAAACACTAGTGTTTAAGTTCAAAGAGTTGGAAAAAAGTAGCGGCTTATAGTCCGGAAAATACGGTAAGTCTAATTACATGTATTAAACTGCAAAAAACTCCAAAAGAGGCCAGTTACATTTGTAGCTTAGGTAAATACAAAACATCAAAATGAGGCTTGGTACTGAAAAATTAGTCATAAGCACATGACTATTTGAAATTATCCCATATGCCTCACAAATAAATAACCCTATGTTTCTTCTTTGCCAATTATCCAAATTATTATCTTCAAAAGTTGTGTAGTACTACAATGCAGCGGTGTTTACTTCTTCACTGAGAGTCTTTGTTTTTCTTGGTGTTTTCTACCGTGACTCAAATCGCACATGCGGCGCATTGTCTTGGGTCTAAACCTCGTGGAAGAATCAGCTTTGCTGCACTGGTTTTACTTTGGCTCCTTTGCCTTTATTCATCCCTTTACACCAATAAAAGCATCTGTTTGGGGTTTGTTTCCTGTTGCTGAACCGATTACATTTTCCCTTTCAACCGAGCTGCAGTTTGCTCGGAGGGGGGAACCGAGGTCTGCATATCCAGCAGTCTCTGTGTGGCGTATTTGTTTCAAATGGCGTTTCTCTCTTGTGCCCAAATGAAACAAATTAAAGGAATAAACCCTCCAGAGTTCAAATAAACCTCTCCAAACACGCCCGCTATGAAATCACCCCAAGACAAGCACTCGCCTTCTCCCACTCTGCTTTCCAAAGTCCTCTGACATGGCCAGGGCTACTTCAGCCACCAGGGAGAATTAATAAGCCTTGATTTCCATTCTTTCCAGGCTTCACGCTGTGCTTGGTCTGCCGCAGAGGAGGGCCAGACTTCAGGGAGGGGAAAATAGGAAGCAAGGGGGGGTGGAGAGGAAGGAGCTGATGGTGGAAGAGACAAAGAGATTGGAGGAAAGAAAGCACCTCCAAATGAAGTTTCGAATCCACTTTCTAATCCACTGAGTCCTTAATGCTCCCTGAAAGAAAAAAAAAAACCTCTCCCCAGTAACTCTGAGTGCCACATATCCACCTATAACAACTGCTGTCTCCTCGCATATCACGGGAACGTGTGTAGTT
Source organism: Pseudochromis fuscus (assembly GCA_900323345.1). Lineage (NCBI taxonomy): Eukaryota > Metazoa > Chordata > Actinopteri > Pseudochromidae > Pseudochromis > Pseudochromis fuscus. The sequence goes on along the minus strand of OOFC01042127.1, from coordinate 23,629 downwards.
TAGCCCCTCAGTGCTTCAGAAAAAGTTATCTCTGATATCTGACCTTTGGTGATAGTAATGTCAGCCCCGGTCGAGGCAATATCTCCACTGACCACGCTCTTAGTATGCAGGTTTCTCCACTGTGGAATATCTCCCAGACCTTTACTAACCTTTAGTTTTTCGCCGGGTGGAGACAGGTGTATGGAGTGGATAAAAGCAAACCTGAGTGTATATGTATGCGTGTGAGTGTTTTCGGCCGGAGAGGAAAAGACGAGGCCCGTGGGAGTATTAGGAGATAAGTAGGACACCGGCAAATAACCGAGCCAATATTCTGATAAACTCTCATTTGTTTTAATGCGTTTGTTTTTTCATTAAAGATCAACTCTGAGATTTTTGAGCGTTACGAGATGTCATTGGCGTAATCTCCAAACGCTGACTGAGAGCTGTGAGGGAATTTATGGACGGCAGAGTGCCATCGGGGGTTCAGGAGTCAGGGGTGCACCATTTAAACCAAACGTGTTTTTTTTCGAGCAGTAGCTTTTAAAGTGGCAATAATGCAAACTCAGAGTATTACAGAGGCTGCTGTACATTAATATGTACTAACAGGAACAATGCAGCATGAACCCTAATTGAAGCATCAGCAGTGATAGAGGAAGAAGGGAGTACTTTCATCAACATTAACTCTTCTTAAGTAGTGGACAGGGCCTTTATTTACCTCCACCTCCACTGGCCTCTATTTGAGGCTGGCTTGTATTAGAGGCAGGACTTTATTCCATTATTTTTATGAGACATATTTCAGTACAAAGTTTATTCCTTGCAGCTTCAAAGTGACTGCAATACAACAGCTAATATCAATGCAACACTACCTTCAACAATTTCAAATTAAAAGCACATAACTTTATTCAATTTTTTTTTGTTAGACATAATTCAGTACAAAGTTTATTCCTGTTTGGATGCTTAAAATGCAGCTTCAAAGTGACTGCAATACAACAGCTAATATCAACTCAACACTACCTTCAACAATTTCAAATTAAAAGCCCACAACTTCATTTCATTTTTTTTTTATTATTAGACATAATTCAGTACAAAGTTTATTCCTGTTTGGATGCTTAAAATGCAGCTTCAAAGTGACTGCACTACAACAGCTAATATCAACTCAACACTACCTTCAACAATTTCAAATTAAAAGCCCACAACTTTATTTCATTTTTTTTTAATTTGACATAATTCAGTACAAAGTTTATTCCTGTGTAGATGCTTAAAATGCCGCTTCAAAGTTACTGAAATACAATAGCTAATATCAATGCAAGGCTACCTCCAACAATTTCAAATTAAAAGCCCACTTTCTAGACAGAAATCCTTAATTTCTTGTTCTTCTTCTTCTTTTTGTGAATAAGCTTTAATTTGGGATAACCTCTGCTTCTAATTGGCTACTGACTTTTATTTGGTGAAATACAATATGTGAAATGTTATAGTTTTGTTTTAAATAAAGTGGTTTCTGTACATTTCATTCCCTCAATTTTGAATAATATACACTGAGTCTTCTACAAAATCAATTGTATTTTTTCCCTGTATATTTATTTACAGGTCATGTTATATTACAGTTTCAATATGAATGCATTAAAATATTAAATCCACCACCAGTTTCACCACAAATTTTGGAAATACCCCCAAATTAACAAGAAGATTTTTAATTTGTTCTTTTATTATTGACATTTTTTGGTTTGTGTATTGACTTGAAAATGTCACTGTTATTCATAGAGCTGCAAATACATATTCATGTATGAAATGATTTCCAATTTTTCCGATGGGGAAAAATACATCGCTCGCTCACAGCTCTGTTAAAGCCCATTTAAAATCCAGCCAGCACTGAGCTCCTTACCATGCCTGTGATTAAGTTGTCTATAGTGTCATGTATTTAGTGACATGACTCATGTTATTTTTTCCATTTTTTTTTTTTATTGTCATCAGGGGAGATGTCATGTTGCTAAATTATGTTAACAACTTAATCACTGTTTTCCTCATCTTGAGTGTCGCTAATAGTAATATCATGGTGTAGTCTGTTCGCAGCGATCATGAACGCCGTCGTGTTGTCAGTTTGTCACCTGAGGCAGGTCCCAAAGTTGTGCTTTTATTGGGGAAAAAAAAAAAAAGCCTGAGTGGTGTTTCCTTTAAAGTCATATGTGACAACACTGACGCACTTTTGTATCTTTGTCATGAAAAATAAAAGCGTTGCCGGTAACAGAGCTCGTCTTCGTAAGGACTCGAGAAAAGTTTGTGGCTGAGAAGTGCAAGAAACCCTTCATCGCTAATAAGAGCCATGTGTCAAATTTGGATCCCACCCTCACCCTCCACCACCACCCGACCCCCCGCTGTGGTTTTGAAGCTTTTGTCCAAGGAAGGAGATTGAAAAATGCCGAGACAGGCCGTATCTAACACTTAGTTTGCATCTGCCATTCCCTTTAAAAACGACCTCATGGTGCAGCGACAAAAAGGCGTTTTAATAGGCCTCAGATGAATTATCTATAACTATGACTGAATAAATCTTTAATCGCTGTAATGAACTTTAGAGTATGGATTCAAAAAGCCATTTAGCTGATAAATGACCCATGGAGGGCTCTGATACCAGGATAAATCAAAAGAGGCTGGGGTCTTCACTGTTCTCCCACCAAAGAGCGGCTGATTTGAATAATTGACTTTATAGTACAACAGCTCACGACTGCTGATAAGCAAGAAGAAAACAGCAATTTAAATCGCAAGAAAACACAGATTCGATTTCTCGTGTGGGAAGGAGGAGGTATGGCAGGAGTACAATGGCGTCTCGGGAGGACGCGTCTGTCCCTCCGTCTTGTCCCTCCTGTGTTTGGGGCCGTCTCGATCTTCCCGTCGAGCCGTGGATGAGCACAAAATGTGACTTGGCAGCGGCCACCCTCCTCCGGCTCTGATGGACTCACGTGCTGCTCGTTCTGCTTAGCTTTGGAAAATGACAGCATAAGGTCAAGCGCTTCATCTTTTTCTTTTTCTTTTTTTTCTTCTGTTGGCCAAACTCCGACCAGCACGTCAGCTTTAATACCTCCAGCCATTAATTGCTGGCATTTCTTACAATGCCTTCAATGTACACAAGAAGAAAATATGGGACCCTCTTACTTCTGCCTGTGTCAGCAGTATATATATGTGTGTGTGTGTGTGTGTGTGCCATGTTTAGAGCCATGCTCATATTTCAGGGGGGAAGTGAGATTGTCTTTTTTACCTGTATATATTATATTTGTCATTTTGATTTATTGTTTGACAAAAAGCCGCATCCATCCAGCGGCAGGCGAAGCTGCTGTGGTGGTGACTGTGGACCTGGATCCTGCTGGTCCTGCTCCCCCGGCTGGATTACATGGTGATCTTGATTTTTTTTTTTTTTTTTTTTTTGCAGAGCTGCAATATGCCAGCAAATGAGCCACAAAATAGGAGCAGGACTACATGAGTATTAGAACCGGTGGGGCCAATATTGGCTGCTGCGCACGGTCGGCTTTACTCTTTTTATTTTTTTTTTTTTGTACATGTGTATTTTATTCACAGCGGCACAGCCTCAGATGTGTAATGGCACACGGCAAATAATTCCAGCATCATTGTCCGACATGTAAAAGCATCACAGGAGTATTTGTGCTGGCCTATTTACCTGAACCCCCCCCACACCACACACCACCACCACCACCATCCCTTGTTTATTTAATAGATTGTGAATATCTGTGAACATCTTTGGGAGCTGTAAACAAACAACAAAGTATGAAATATGAAGCGCCTCTCAACAAGCTAACATTTCTGGCCCTCGCTCAGAAACACTATACATCACTATCAATTACTTTTTATATGAAGATGAATTGCTTTCATAGTTTCTCGGCAGAAGCTCTTCTTTTATGTAGAACTCTGAAGCACTGATGCACAGGCGGTGCACCGACCTCATTTGAGCTTTGCACTGCCGAGCATTAGTTTAAGATGAGATCACAAGGCCCTGAAATGCAATGCTCCTCACAGTTTGGCTTCTTCCTTGTGAGACAGTCACTTTGGAGTTTTCTGCCCACTAGTTTGTAAGAAATCCAGCATCTTCTTTGTTCTTTTTTTCCTCCTTTCTTTTATTTGCTCGCCAAGCTCGGTACATGGGTTGGTTAGATCACGCTGGTTAGATCAACCACACATCCAAATCTTGCTAAATTAGAATCTAAAAACCTGTCAAACTCCGGTGCCGAGCGCTCCTCTTCCCCACAGCCGAATTTAAAATTGCCAATTTCTTTCTACATTCGGCCTCGTCTGGGTTTTTACTTATTGCTGCCACCCACTATCAGTGGTGTTCCCTTTATATTGAGGAGGGGGACATTAGATATTCAAAGTACACTGCTGTTTACTGACAGGGTGGCGCGACTTTCTCTGCAGGGGCTGAAAGGTGCTCAGCTTTGACAATTACTTGGCTCAAAGTGACTGAGAACAACAACGACTGAGATGAAGCAGAGGCAATAATATTCGGCGGGGAACCCACTAAAACAGCGGTGCCAATTCCCTTTACTAAGGAGCTGTCATCTTGCCAAATGATGCGCGTCACTGGGTTTTACTTTCCTTTTTTTTTCCCCCGCCGCTGCTTTACAGAGTTGTTTCTGCATTTGAAAGCCTACTTATTACAATCGTTGAACTCTTGCAGAAATCAGTTTTTTCTCACTGGTAGAGATGCTTGTGACAGCTTGCTCCACACTTGGGGAATGTAGTATTTTGTGTAGAAGAGATATTCATGAGAAATACAGTGTCAAGTCAGCTTTGGCGTCGCATGACAGTCATGGGAAATCTGGAGTGTAAGACGAGAGCTTTGTGGGGAAGTAAAAAGTCTCTTTGTGCTGAAAAGTCCAGATGATTGAATCTCGACTGTGATGTGACAGAGCAGGTCTTATTCAGAAATACCTGAGCTGACTCATTAGCAGCTTTCAAGTCACATTTCATCTTTTTATGGTTTGGATTGGTCCATACTGGATCTTTTTTTCTGTCTAAATGGGACTTTTTTTTGTCTAAACTGGACATTTTAGGGGTTTAAATTGGACATTTTTTGGTCTAAACTGGACTTTTTAGGATTAAATGAGATTGGTTTGGTGTTAAATGATACTTTTGAGGGTTTAAATGATAGTTCTTGGGTTAAATTTGACTTTGGGGAGTTTAAACAGGGCTTTTTATGTTTTAAATGGGATTGTTTTGGTGTGAAATTATACTTTTGAGAGTTTCAATTATATTTTTTGTGTTTCAATTTGACTTTTAGGGGTTTAAATGGGATGTTTCTTGGTCTAAACTGGACTTTTTAGGTCTAAATGGGATAGTTTTGATTTTAAAAGACACTTTCGAGGGTTTAGGCTGGCTTCAAATTGGGACTGTCTGATCTAAACTGGACTTTCTGGGTCTAAATTGGACTTTTCTTAGACTGTGTGACACCATACAGATCAGATGCTTCAAATAAAGCTCCAATTGTTTTAAAATTGTTTGTTTTACTTTGATATATTCAAGAGGAGTATTTTATTAAATGAACTAAAATAATCTATAATGATCTACATGACATTGTTGTTGCCACTGTGTTAATAAAAAAAGTGACATACACAATGCATCAAGCTGTATTTAAAAAAATCTGTTTCCATTTGTCAAACTTTTTTATGCAATATGTCAACTTGTCAACAAAGCATAAAAACATGTTTGCAATATTTATTAGATTCTAATTCATTGATATTTAAAGTGTAGTTTGAAAATATGTTCAAAAACCTTGATTATAAAAGTAAAGCATTAATACTTTTGAAGTGTTTAATATACAGTGAAAAAAATGGACACCCCAATGATAAAAAAAATAAATCAAATTTTCAATGTAAAGTCATGAAATAGAGCTTTTAAAAGCTTCATCTTCTCCCTTACAAAACAATTTGTTTGGCACACAGGTGCACAGCAAAAAACAGTGTCATATTTTAATTGGTCAATAAAAACTTTTCCTGAGAACTAGCAAGACGGTTTAAAAATGGCTGTTTCAACGCAGGATGTAGAAGTTGGCTCGCTCCTTTTACTCTCTCTTCTCACCTTTTAATAAGTGCAAAAAGTGCTTTATGGCGTTCACACCTTTCAGCAGAACTTTCTCATATTTAGAAGATTTTGTTTTATTTGCACTCGCTTTTTACTCCCTGCACCGAATCCTTTATCTAACCAAACCACGTAGCACCGCTGCAGCATGAATTATTTCCACTACTGCTTTCTTGAATGTAGCCACTGCACTACACATTTCAAAATCACAATTTCATGACACAGGATCCATATGATGGGCTTTAAAGAGCGTTCAGTTTGACTGGCGGTGCAGAGGCTCGGCTAACGTGCTCCCTGCTGGAGGTTAAACATGTCCTCCTTGTTGTTTTGATTGCAGTGCATCAGTGTCCTGCAGTGTATTGAATAGAGTTTGTGTCGCTCCTTCATTATTATTCCTTGTCCTTTCCGAGTGTGATTTCCACTCAGACTATTGAATGGAAAATTAGCGCAGGATACTACTTATGGATCCAATAAACATTTAGTACAAATTGGTCTCATTACATAAGATAGCTTTGGGTCCCCAATCTGCCTGGCATGGCCCTGTAAATTAAAAAGGAGTAATAAAAAGCCAGCAACGCTTGTGAACGACACCCTCCTGCCCACCTTTTTATTATTCAACCTATCTACGCATAACAGATACTTATAAAGCCATTGCTCCTTCCACGTGCTTCGGCGTGTGATTGGGCTTCATCATAATGCAGCAGCGTTAGCCGTTGGCACAGCTAGCCATTATCTGTCCCCTGAGCAGGCTGGTTAGCCGAGCTGACTGGCAGGCTGGGTGGAGGTGTATTAACAAGGCCACTCTATTTTTCTATCTCGCTCACGCTGCCATGTCTCCTCTGCATGGACAGTCATTTATTATTTATAGGCCTCGGCTTTGGAGGTGTGACACACAAGGCGGACGCACATTCATCCATCAATGTGTGTGTGTGTGTGTGTGTGTGTGTGTGTGGGCGCGGGCCGACTGTCGTAAAGCACGTGAACATGTAACTCCAGACACACACACACACACAGTCGCACAGCGGTGCCGATGTAGTCTACAATCACCACTACATGCCCCACACACAGATCCCACTACAGTCGACATGCTGCTGACATGGCTTTAGCCAAGATTAGCCGGGATTAGATTAGATCAGCCGCAGAACTGAATAAATAATTGAAAATAGATTCTGCTCAGAGCAATTACGAGCTTTAAGGGCTGCTTAGTCATGATTTAAACGGCGCAGGCAACACTTGTGATGCTTAAACACTTAAAGAGGAAGAGTAGTGTACAGGAAAGCTTTGCATGTGTTACAGGGAACCTCCACACACAGGAGTTTAACAGCAGGGATGACTTTTAAAACCAATACTGAGGCATTTGGACTGATTGAAATTGATCGAAATAGTCGATTAAATCTTTATCGATGTTAGCTTGGGCGCGACGGCACTAAAACCAAGAGCGAGATTGAGTTTGATTGGTTGGAGGGCGGGTTTTATTCATAAGGATGGATTAAAACTGTTTGACATCTTTCTGTCACAGATCATGAATAGCTGGAGTAACCATGGCAACCTGTTCAGTTAGTGCATCAGGAAGACTTAACAAAATCTGAATATGTATTAATTCTACAATATAAATGAGCTTGTGGCAAAGAGTTAAAAGATCCAGAAACAGTCTGAAAGTGATGGAGTATGACATCACGTGGTCACCGTGACATCAGGAGTTTGGCATTTGAGCGGCCATGTTGGTTTGTCAGAGCCAGAAGCGACCATATTTGGATGTTTTTGAATTATAACCAATCCAGTTTTGGAGCCAGCCTCTAGTGGCCACCAGTGGTATTGCACTTTATTTGCACTTCCTCATTGTTTACTTTTGAGATCCAGTGGCTACATCCATCTTTAACACACAGTCTGTGGTCTCATCAAATGGTTTTAGTAAGACAGACTGTAAAGACCAGGCGTGATGATCTCATTTCATCTCCTGTCACGTGCTGGACGACACAATGGCCGGTACTTGAACGCATCGTGTGAATTGGAGGAGATAAATGAGGATGTTTGTTGGCCTCAGCGCTGAGATAGAGACGCTGTCATTGTGGGGGAGTGGATGACAGCTGCTGCCTGTCACAGTTAACTCTCCCTCCACACTCCACCACATGTTAATGTTTCATACTACATACACAGTGAGTGCACACAGAGCCGCCACACACCACAGCACACACACACACACACACACGTCATGGAGAAAGTATCTAAACAACGTCTTACATATGGAAAAGATGGATATAAATGCAAACATAAACTCTAAACCTGCTTTCTTCTGAACACACACACCACTACACACCTACAGATGTACAGACACACACACACACACACACGGTCAGAAAGCCCAATTCCCCAGACTTGCTCACTGGCCTGTGGTTGATGTGACACATCCTCAGCCCCTGCAGTGATGCTCAGAGATGAGCCACAATGGTGGGAGTGACACACACGCCTGACACACACACACACACACCCATTAAACATGGATCTGGTGACCTATGCCTTGCAGACTTCAACCATGCTCGCTGGCCCTTGGATGATGAGTGGCAGGCTGCTCCTCTCTCACTGTCTATCCACTCTCGTCCTTCCCATCCTCCTCTTTCTTTGATTTACAGACCTGCAGGAATCCCAATTTGTTTCCACCCTGCAGAAGAGGAATATGTTGGGATTTTACCTGTTTTCAGCACAAAAATGTCTGAAGTAGTTAATAGGATTTTTGTTTTGATCGGTACCAATGACTCAACCGTTACTTTCATGTACTGAAAATATTGCCATTGCAAAAAAAAAAAGGGGCACTCCCTCCCTTGTATGTTTACCGTGGTGAAAACGAGACTTTGTGACACTTGACAAAAGGAATGATCCCGTCTCCTCCAAGTAGCTCCTCGACTCAGTGCAGTACAGCATGTGTTGACCAGTACTGGTGGCTCATGGCACCAACCTGCAGAAGTTGTTGTGAAACTCATTAATGTTTGACTTTAATTGCAGTCCAATCGGAAATGTTTTTGGTTCGTATGGTCAGTTTATTGCAGTAGAAGTTGCTCTGTGGATGCAAACACTTAAAAAAGTTGTTATAGTTCGTTATTGTTAAAGTTCTTTTAATTTTCAAGAGTGTTGGCTTGTGCGCTTGTTAGGCCTCCGAGATGAAGTGTGTTACAGTCCATTTGGTCGAATATGTTGACTTTGCTCTGGCCTCCGGCACAAATGGCACCAAATAATTTACTGCATCAGTGCTCTGTCTGTATTTTATTTTTTCCATTTTTTTAAAAACTGGATTTAAAGTTGGATGATTCAAAGTTAGTAGTTTTGTGTGTTGCAGCATTCAGAAATCATGTCGTCATTTTACAGTACTTTCTTTTGGAACATACTTTCTGACATGACTTGCAATTCCTACTGTGGCCACTAGGACAAAGTTGCCTTTATAGACTGAACAGAGAAATGGAAGAAGCCATTGCTCAAAAATGAGGTTAGTGCAGAAGTGCAACAAAGTGCAATACTCCCAACGGCCACTAGAGGCTGCCTCCAAAACATTCTGGCTCCTCAAAAATTCTCATTTTCAATCATTTTTCTTCAAACCCGCCTCCTCACTCCTCCCTATATATCCACATCTGGTCACTTTTGACTCCAAACAACCAACATGTTCAAATACCAAACTCCTGGTTTCAAAGTCCAGAAACCAACGGTCACCTTCATCCCTTTTATGGTTGCTTCACAGCCTGGTGCTATTGTAGGACCTGGTTCCACATGTTGTTTGAAATAAGTGGGACAGTGGAAAAACAAAGCTGCACCTCTGACAATTAATGTTGTTAATAACTTGTTAATATAAAAAACATGTTCAGTGAGGATTTAAGCTCAATGTGGCTTTAAATGAAAATGTCTATTTCTAGGTTTTTTGTTTTCTATTCTTACGCACTGAGTTTTTTTTTTGTGCTGTATATTTTTGAAGCAATCTCACACATCAATTTCCTCCAGGATAAATAAAGTACTATCTTAGCTTCCTGTTTGTTTTTTTACAAGTAGTTAGCTTCTACTTTTAAATAAGACTTTCGATATCCGCTCCACCACCTGTTTTCCACAGTTGCATCACTGCAGCTGGAGTCTAACCGGCCTGACTGACACTGGCTTGTGTCACTTCTTTGTTTGCGTGCATTGCACAACAGGCATGAACTGCTGTGCTGGTGATGCTTTATTTTAGGAATAAGCCTCCAGTTGGTTGATAAACATTAAATTATGGCATCGTTATCTGCTTAGGAAGAAGCGTTACTAGATTTCCAATCTGATGCAAGTTTTGCACTTACCTTGGGGAATTGAAAGGATACATCCAACACAGATATGACAAACAGCAGGAAAGGGCAGAGTTATAAAACCTTCTTGGATTTTAGTTTTAGTGGCGCTGTTGTAAAATTTTTCAATGCAGCCAAATGTGCTTGTAGTGAATTCTTTATTGCAACAGTGTAAAAATGCTAAAATCTTGTGGTTCTTCATTTGAACCATTGGTTTTGTGACAGTGAGGAGCTGGACTGGACATATTTTTGGAGCATGATGTGAATGTTCGCCCAGGGCTGAGTGCTGTGTTAACAGTCTGACTCATGTTGGGCTGAAGTTCATTAAATCATTAACCTAATCAGTGGCTGTATTAAACCTCACGGGAGGGTTTTTGAACTCAATAGTTTGACACAAAGGAAATGACTGCTTGTGAAATGGTGATGACACGAGGGTATATGAATGTTAAAGATAATATCAGGAAGCTAATGGTGCTGTTTTGTAACTTCCTGTGAGGGAAACTCGGAGCTTGTAGAATGGACCCAACGTGATGTCAGTCATTGGTTTGTAGACCCACATTTTGAAGGCAGGAATTTGGCGTTTGGATGTCGCCATGTTGGGTATTTTTGGAACCAGAAGTGACCATATTTGGATATAAAGGAAGGAGTGAGGTGGAGAGTTGTTTTGACCCAACATTTTGTCACTTTCATAAAACATTTTGTGGTTTTACCCATTTTCTTTTGTGGTTTTCACACAACAT
>OOFC01042126.1:0-33719 GCA_900323345.1 Pseudochromis fuscus | reverse complement strand
ATGGCTCATTCACACTGGGACCTATTCGCTTCGCTTCGGATCACTTGGGACTGCCCCCCCTCGGTAGCATTCACATTGCCGAGGATAGTCCCTCCTCAGTGTACCTGGCCGTCATTCGTGACATCATCTTTTACGCGACACACAGATGTGGAAAGAAGCGATGGAGGAACAACTTTTTAACTTTTTTAATTTATCCCTACACTTCTGCAAAGTCCTGCGGTAGCCACGTGTAGCCATCTGGTCCGAGAGTTGTTTGTAAATCCTTTCATTTCGGACCGCGCTGTCCAGCTCCCGCTGAATGTTCTCATCTTCGACTAATGTCTAAAAGGTTTGCACCTCGTCCTGAGTCCATGGGGCAGGATTTCTAGTAGCTGATGCCATTTCTCTTCTTGTTGTTATTTTAAACACGTCTGCTCGGTTCGGCGAAGATTTAAAAAAAGACGTGCTTGCCGGGAGAGATTACGTGCAGCGCCGTGATGACGCAACGACACAGTGACAATTCCTACCAATAAGATTTTAGTACCTGCTCCGACCTGACCAGGTACTTTTTTTGGAACCGCCGGAGAGGAGGTACGAAAAGTTGTACCAGGTACCACGTTCCAGGTACTTTTTTTCCCTGTGTGAATGCGCCATTTCCGAAACGAAGAGAAGCGAGTAGGTCCCACTGTGAATGAGCCATTAGTAGTCACTGCCGGCTCCTAGGGGGTGGCCAGGAGGGGAGGGCCCGTCCAACGCTGCTTGCAGCTTTAATTAGTTGTGTGTTTGTGGAAACACATTACTTACTCTCCAAATTGCTTCATGTTGTCTGAACATCAGCTTTACTATTTTATTATTACCATTATTTTCTGAGGATGTGCATAACCGCTGCTTAGACAGAATGGATATGCAGGGTCAGCACTCCAACTCTCTTCTCCATTTCTCACTACTTGTAGGAAATGGAAAGTGCAACTGTGGAAAATGTGAATGCAAGGCGGGTTTTGCGGGCTCTGCCTGTCAATGTCCAAAGTCTGATGACGGCTGTCGTACTCCAGACAACACTGTGTGCTACAACAGAGGAACCTGCAGGTGTGACCGCTGTGAATGTAAGGAGGGATACCAGCGCCCACTATGCCTTAAATGTCTGGGCTGCCCTGACCCATGCCAGACTAAATTGTAAGGAGTCCAAATTTCCACTGAGGTTTTACTTTAAAATTCTTATCAAAGATTTATTTCACCAAATTACAAAAAAATACTTCCTGTATTTGGTCATCTTGTTATAAATCTAATCTACTATGATTAATCTTGTTTTCAGGAGTTGCATTGAATGTCTTGGCTTTAACTTGGGGCCTTTCAAAAAAAACTGCAGCGTGGCTTGTCGCATGACTATTTCTTATGAGATGGTGGACAAGCTGGACAGAAGTGACAGCAAAGAGTGCCAGCAGAAAGACAGTGAAGGATGCTGGATCAAATTTCAACTGGACCAGTTGGTTGGAGAGGATAACTACACTGCTAAAATTCTGAAACAGAGAGGTAAGATGCTGATGAAATTGATGGACTGTTTTTGTAGGATTTTTTTTTTTTTTTTCAGAGGTAAAGTACATTTACTAGTCAGTAAATGTATAGTTGTCCACATCTCTTTTTCTTTACTTAAAAAAACAACAAAAAAAACCAGTTTTGTTTTGAAATTGTGTGACCATCATCTATTTTTGTGTAACTGTCCAGATTGTCCAGAACCACCCAGTGTCACAGCTATTATCACAGGATCCATTGCAGCTGTTGCAGTGATTGGCATCCTGCTGCTGATGCTTATCAAACTTCTCATCCACATGAAGGACCTGAAAGAGTTCAGGAAGTTTGAGAACGAAAAGAAGAAATCCAAGTGGGCAGAGGTGAGACAGTTCATTTGAGTGTAATTCTATATTATTACTGCAAACAAAATTATTAACTGGTAAATCACAGTCAGTAATTTTATAATGCAAACTTTTATTGAGTTATTATTTTTGTTTACTTGCTTTTTTATGTATAATGCAGTACAGTTTTCTTTCTTCAGGTTAAATTACATCATGGAAATGCTGTGCAGTGTGTTATGATGAAAAACTACACCGATGAAAATAGTGTTGTAGAAATAAATTCTAAAGTCACATTGGCAAGTCACTATATCATCAAAGTAGAAGTTATTCAGGGTTTTTCAGACTGTGCAAGCCACAGGCTATTATTATTCATTACCCAGTAGCAGCATTTATTCAAGAATGTCCAGTCCTCCTTCGACACCATTGAAGTAAACACAAATACAGCACCAGTGACCTGTATTGATATAGCATATATGATACAGTATATTATAGTGTAATTTGCTTCTTTCATAGATAGCAAATTGGAAATCAAGTAATGTCAATGACCGGCTTCAAGACAATATTAAAATACATACACGATGTTGGTAACTAATGCCATTACTTTTGACAGTAAAGATTCATATAGTTGATCACTTTCTGATATTCATGTTACTTAAATATAAACAAGCGCCTTACTCTGTCACTTAGTGGAAAGAGCAGACAGCTAATGGTGCAATCAGTATAATCATGTTTACTGTGTTGTAGAAGTTTTTAGAGGTGTGAGGTCCTGCTAGAACCTCTGTCAGCTGTTAAGCTGAGTTCACACCAAATACAGCCACAAACGAATATTCAGCCTCAACAGCTAATAGGAGTACTCCTTTCGGGGTGCCACTTCCACCATCAGCAGTGATTGCAAATAAAGCTGCCTTTTCCCTGTTGTTGATGTCCCAAAAACTGCAAAAAGCCCTCTCCATTTTGGTTTTATCCTATAGTAGAGAGTTAAAGTTGTGTCATGAAGCTTTGGCCAGATTGGTTTTTGTGATACCATAGGACACAAATGGTTCGCTTAAGTTACAACTTTTTCAACCGATGCAGACATCACATCTGTTTGTGTCAACTGCAAAGTCCCTTCGCACTTGGTGTGAATGCAGACACTGGTGTGGGTTTGACTGCTTTCTCCATTGGATTGAATGAGAGAGAAAGCTGCAGAGAGCAGCAACCTCCTCCTTGGATTTCTCCCTGTGTCCTCTACTCTGCTGCCATCTGCTGGTCATGTGTGCAATACACACACTCTATTAAACCTGACAGGCAGCACACAGGCCCACGCTGCGCTTGGACGGCGCCGTGGTCCGAGCGGTGGCGGTTGCTTACAGTTTTGATTTTACCTACAAACCTCATTAAAGTTTTAAATGAGTCAAAGACTTTGTTCTTTAAGTCTTGTATTTACATGTTTTTTTAATCTTATGCTGTTTTTGAGTTATGACAGTCTTAGTTTGAGTTTTCTCAGCCCTTTCTCAGCTTTTATACTGTGTGTGTATTGGGGACTGGTCTCCCGCTCAGAGTGAGGTCACATGACCTAGAGTGCAGACAGAGCAGAGAGGGGAGAAGGAAGAGGAAACAATTTTACAAAACCTCGTGAAAAGTATCTTAAAGTTGATCAAACCTCACACAAAATATGATTTTCTTGTAGGTTTTTCTGTCCTCTTTCATTCGGCATAGGTTAGAAAGCTGTCAGACTTATACTTATAGTATTAGACTGTGGAGGGCTCAGAGTGACGGGAGTGCCGTTTTTCCCCATTCATTTCTATGGAGCTGAAGAGGAGGACACAGAGGAGCACTCCAACTTTGAGGGCTTATAAAATCTAAACGATTCGAGTAATTAAAAAACCCCAAAGTCGTTTTGGTCAGCACTGTGTCCTCCTCAGTCATCTGTGAGGTTTTGAAGCCGCTACCATGTACGGTGTGGGAGGAGATAGTTTTTAAGCAAAGTGAGATTTTGGCATTCGATTTAAGATTGACTTGCAACGTGTGGACTTCCTGTTGATTTTAGCCTAGGGGTATCGGCGCATGATTTTTAGGTCTTGATGAGTACTACAATTCAGCTTTGGTCCGGTGTCTCTGTGACATTTCTGTGGGCCGCAGCGGGTGCCTTTCTGAGCCTACGTGGCACTACAGAGCCCATTTTTGCACTGAGGGGTTTGGTTTTTCCATTTTATCAAATTTTTCACCAGGCCTGATGTGCGTGCCAAATTTGGTGAGATTTTGAGCATGTTTAGGGGGTCAAATTAAGCCTCAAAGAGACGTAATAAGAAAGAAAGAAAGAAACGCAACAATTTGCCCCTGGTCAGGGCTCGGGCCCTAAAAACATTTAAATGAGGATAGGACGAGGGAGGGGGGTCTGAAACAGGAAATGTTTTACTGCCCTCCACCCATCTCTCAATCCAGATGTCAAGTCCTCAGAGAGACCATCCTCACGTCAACATGAAAACCAGTGGGCAAGACTCACTGGACACGCAAGAAACCAGAGTCTATGAGAAACCAGCAGCTCAGAGCCATTTACTGTAAGCACAGCTCTGCCAGGGACACTATCGTCACCTCTACGAGACATTGACTCTGTAATAGGCCATAAAATACTCTTTCACAGTCATTCTCCCTTTTTTCTTTTTTTTTTACACACTACAACCAACTTACTGTCAGACAGATGGAGCTCGGAGGTTGTTTTTGGACTGTACATAATCAACTCACTTCTGCATTTTACTATCATATTAACTATCAGCCTGACAGCGCTGGCCAGTTTGTGGTTTCTACTAACAGCTCTGTCAACATGACAGAGCTAAAAGGCTGAGAGCAGCCGTCACCAAGACAAAAGCTGATACCACAGCTCACCCACATCAAGCTCTTAACGCCACCAGCGAACACATCGATTTGACACAAATCACTTGAACACATGAGGCTGGCAGCTACACAGTCTGCTTGGTTATGTGGTGAGAGCTGCACCAGCTCTCATGTTTGTCTCTCTGGTTAATGGAGGCTGCACAAGGGGAATACGAGCAGAGTGAGGATCCTACCTTGCATCATGTTCCTGTAGGCGTTATCGGTGATGGAGTAAATATGAGGGGGGACTTCATGTCGTTTCTTCCCTTTGTACATGTCGATAATCTTCTCTGAGTAGATGGGCAGCATTTTATAGGGATTCACCACCACGCAGAACAGGCCGGAGTACGTCTGAAGGCAACATGAGAGAGGAAACCATGTGAGAGCAGTTTGTGTATCTGTTTCTGTCAGAGGCTGAAAACAATGATAGAAAAATCCATATCCTTAAAATACAATAATATAATATATAATATTTGGAATCAGGGTTTGCACAACTGCAAGTGATAGTGTTTAGACAGAAAGTCGGGTCGGTTATGAAGCTGTAGCAGTAGTTTGCAGGTGTTTAGTGAATACTTACATAAATAAGTCCAGAGAAGTACCTCTCGCGGAGGTTGTGCAGCACCGAGGCCTCGTTCAGGCAGGTGAGCTCGGCCATGTCCTCCACCTTGCTGAACTTGGGTGGGTTCATCTTCTGGATGTCATCCTTGTTGACTGTTATCTTCTTGGCGTTATCAGCCAGCTCCACCAGCACCTCGTCGCCATGCTCCTCCTTGATGCTGGCCGCCTCGAAGCCGTGCTTCTCCGATGGAACCCAAACCAGCTTCTTGGCCGACCAGTCGGCCTGAGCCATGGGGCTGTTCAGCAAGTCCTTGTCAACAAAGAGGAACTTCTCGTCCTCGCTTGGGGCCTTCTTGGACATGTTGGCTTATGGTGGAGGGCCAGCTGTCGAAGACAATGAATGAACTAGACGTTAGGAAAGAGTGAGCAGGGAGAAAGTCAGGAAGTCAGGAAGGAACCGAAGCAAGAAGTCAGATAGACTAGAAACAAAGATGAGAGTGCAAAGCAAACAGGTTTCAACACAGCAGTAATTCTTACAGGACATGATATTGCAGATATTAGATGACAATCAAAATAGATGTTAACCAAATACAGCAGTGAGTGATGGGTCTCTGAGGGTTGGAGTCATGCTGACAAAAGCTGCCTCCTGCAAAGAGTTAACATGTTTCATCCATCGGGGAGTTCCAGAGTGCAGCCATTCTCACAGACCTCCACCCCCCGCTCAACCCTTCACTCTCACACACACCACAAGGGAAACGCACAAACAATTCCCCTCTCGACTGTAGACAGAAAGATTTAGGCTGGGAAATTGATTTTTAATTAACTCTGCAACAAAGACTGCTGCATTCTGTCAACAGCTTTATCTGAAACAACCCTAAACCATTAATACTCACTGCCATTTACTTATTCTCAGTCATTAAGTCATTGCTTAATTGACAACACCCATTTTTTCCATGTCTTTCACCCTCCATCTCTCTCTCTCCCTCTGTCTCCTGCTATGAGGCTTCAGTCTCGTGCTGTGATGACCATATATGGGCCCCTTCTCTGGAGCAGGGCTCTTTTCTGCGGACCTAAACAGCAAGGCAAGTGAACTCCCAAACAAAGCCCATATAGGGAATAGTATGTCTCTTGCGGGGCCTTGTCGTTTACTCCAAAATGATAACATCGAGGCAGGGAGCCTGAGGGGGGCCCGGGGCTTTAACAATCATACTTCACACGGGCCCCTAGCGGCATTCATTTTTAAATGCAACAGGCCGTGGTTAAATTATGAACAAGTGTCTGGGACTGAGCCATGTCTGGGAGTGGTACCTGCAGTGGGAGGTAATGTGAAACACAAACACAGGAGTTTGGTGCAGCAGCTGGACACATGCATCTAAGGAAGTAGCTTGACAGGAAATATGGGAATTATATTATCATGTTTTAGCAAATTACTTAGTTATATAATGAAGTCAACGTACTACAAAACAAACAGCTTAATAGTTAGTGGACAGTGAGTCACTCCTCTCCACAGGCTCAGCCCCCCTGCACATCTCTTCACATTGACACTACAACACTTTAATTGAGTGGGAACTCTGCAAAAACGTCCTGAGAAACCTTACAAACGTCCCCCTGGGATCTGCAAAACCAAACCACCCAGAAACTGCTCAAAGATGTTGCATAAATATTAACTGGAGACACAGTCGGACACTTCCTATTCATCAGAAACTGCAAAGCCGGTGGCTGAGCCCAGTGAGTCGAGCACACTTCAGAGAAACGAAGGACGGGACCAGCTGATGCTTTGATGGTCAGCTACTTCTGAGGAGAAAAGTAAACACAGTTTTCCTGACACTCCCACCCGTGTTTAAGTATGTGCAGCCAATCAAGGCGCTCCGCTTTACTCCCTTTAACTTTTCTCACCAACTGGGCTGAATACCTTTGTAAAACCTCCTCTCTCACTTTCTGTTGTGTCAACACGGTTTGTGCTCAGCTGGTGTATCCTGAAGACAGCGTCTGAAGTGGGGCTGACAGGATAACAGGTTGATGCAGATGAACTGAAATGCTGGTCATCATGATGTGCATCTTTATTTGCTATGAGAAAAAAACACCTATACATTGTAATGAAAGTATTCACAGCTAAAGGAGATATGAAACAAATACTCTTGGAATATTGCATGCAGCACACAAATCTGCTTACTAAAAGGGGAAAAATGAGTAAAAACTACTGAAAAGTCCAGCATACTGTATAATTGTTTGAATCTTTCCTCAAAAATAAAATAAACAAGTGGAAATGTCACCCAGGAGACTGAGCGACCTTTCTATTTCTGGCTGAAAGAGGTCAACCTGCAGGGCCAGAAAAATAATTTCACCAATTTCCTCTCTCACATGTTTCACAAACAGTCTTCCTGTTATTATAATCAGATTAATGAACCCTGACGCATCAGGATTTCTATGGCTTTGTACAATAATCAAAATTACAACATGAAAAATAATTGAGTTATGTTCACTAAAATAGACACTTGATTCGTCCTGGGAAATGCTTCGAGTGCAGCAGCTGCAGAACTGTCCATTTAAATACAACTATGGCAAACAAATAAACTCAACACAAAACTTCCTCCTCCATCTGAGATGCCTCGATGTTAGAAATAAGTCGAAGGTGATCAGCTTCGAGCTCACACATTGTTTGGTTATCTGTACCTCAAGTGCTTTCTACAGACAAGTAGGAAACAAACATTTATAGACAACACAAGCAAGATTAATACAGACAGTTGCAGACAAAGTTGAAGGAATGCACAGTGTATCTGCAGATGCTAGTAACAAACATTGAGGATTTAACAAATTCACTGGTTATAAAAGAAAACGAGTCACTCCTCTCTGCAGAGTGTATCTTCAGCCACAAAGCTCAACATGCTTGACAGATATGAAGCTTAATGCAACCATATTTGGAAAACAGGAATCTGCATGGTTAGAGGCATGCTGTTACTTAGATAGTCAGACTTCCTCTTTCTTTCATACTACTGCAGTACTGTATGATTCTGCAGTAAGATGCTATAAACTATAAAGTAGGAAGTCACACAAATAAAGGTTTGCATACATGACAGGTGTCCATACACTAAATCCATAATGTACTGTTGACATGAGAGCTAAACTATGTCATTTTGTTCAATTATTTATCAAAGGGAGCCACTTAAAATAAAAAGTAGAAGTAAAGAAACATTAGAGTGTCACTAGTAAAATGCTTTAGCTTGCTATCTGCACATGTACAAATAAAAAATAATGAATATCGTTCCTCCTAAAACGCATTCAAAGTTAGCAAAGAGTAAGAGACAGTTTAACAGGTGCACTTATCACCGCTATATGACACACTACAGTAAATTACATACTTACATAATGGGAAGAAATTTGTTTTTGGGGGAGCTTCGGATTTGGAAAGTTGGTGTTTGGAGAAGAGGGCGTTGACGAGGTACTCCACAAGCGAACAGTCCAAATGACCCCCGTCAATTTCAGAGACTTACCATTTAAACGGAGCACTGCTGCGCGAGGGTGGAGCCGCACGAGGCGACCCTCCCCCTCCCCCTCCTCCTCCTTCTTCAGCATCGTCCAGCTGCAGGCAGCATCCATCAGCAGGAGGCAGCGGACATGCGCACTGCGGACACCAACAGGTTTAAAGAGTCACAGTGGAAGGTAGGAGTTGAATGAAGAGGTGCTGGAGGGAGAAGAAAAGTGACAGAGGATTAAAAGTCACGTATAACACTCTGCAGTAAAATGGAAAACACAGTAACTTCTTAATCTTTACTGTGTTTAATGGTCTGGGACCTGAACAAAGACATGAGGTGTGTGTGAAGTCAGTGTACATTTGGGCTTCGGTGTCAGATTGTGACTGTGCATTAAAGTGCTGTGATGTAACTAAGTAAATTTAGTACTGAGGGACGAGTTTGAAATACTTTATTATACATTTTCTACTACTTTGTCACATTCAGAGGCACCAAACTGAGCCAACAGGATAAAAAACAATTATTACAATTAGCTTCTGCTGCTGAGATCCTGAATCCTACATTTCAATAATTTATAGATTTCTGATCTAAATCAAATTTATTGAATATTTTCTATTCATTTTACATATTTTCTTGTATTTTTCAAATTACACAAAAATATTACAAATGTTACAAAAAATAGACATTTTTTAGGTATTTTTTATTCTAATGTTTTACAAATTTAATTTTCACATTTACTAAAATATCCATCTATCCAGGTATTTCCAGGCGGTCTCATCCATCCTCCATTATCCATTCAGGTCACAGGGGGCCTCAAGCCTATCCCAGCTGGTTACAAATTTCTTATCATTTACAAATATTTATTTTTATTTAATGAATGAAGCTGTTAAATTAGATTTAACGCTGCACACAAATTTGAAATATAATCTAAAAATAACTGTAAAATTAAGAATTTAATGTAAAATTAAAGCTACAAAATGTGTTTTATTATGAAAATTAGTTGATTATTTTAGATTTTTAGGTGAGATTTTTACAATATTATACATCAAATAAATGACAACACTGGCATCACAGATATACAATTAAGCCACATCCAGTTTAACCTAGTGGCTGTGGGCTCCAGTCCCCTTCTCTCCAGGGTTTATAGATTATGCAACATGCTCCCACTCCTCATAAGGCAAACCAGCTGTCCCCAGCACAGGAATCCCCTTTTACACTAACCTCTCCAGAGAGTTTCCCTGCAATACACTACTCATAATTCACCCAAAGAATGTGTGTTTCTCTGTGTGTACATCCTACACCCGTCCTCCATCGTTACGCACATCACATACCACAATCACAAACAGCCATGCCCCCTCCATCCCTCTCCAGTTGCATCCCTCCTGTTTCCAGCTCCTTTCCAATGGAACTTCCTATATAAGGACACTGTTCTATTTGCTCCAATAAATCAAGCTGCTGGTTGATAGCTGTGGCCTGTTTTGTGCCAGAGACACAGCGCTGCACTGGTGTGTATGTGTGTGTTTGTGTGTGAAACCCGATGAAGGAGCAACATGAAGGACCTTCAGACTCCCCTCTGGCCAACATCAAGACGGTGGGGTGGTGAAGGAACACGGGTTGAAAAACTCCGGGGAGACAGGATGAGAGACAAGGCAGAGGGGAGGGATGAAGAGCGAGACGAGGAGGAGGATGAGGAGGAAGAGGAGGAGGAGGGAAAGAAAGCAGCAGATACACTGAACAGAGAGGTTGCAGTGTGTGCCATATAAGGAGAGTGGGGTCTGTATGGAATCTCGGCAGCTTTCTGTGTTACTTTCAGAGTCTCGCGCAGGCAACCACGCCAGGCCCCAGTGACTAAATATGGTCCAACTGCTTTAGCATTGTTCAAACAAGGTGCTTCTGTGGGGATCACTCTAATTATTTACCTGTAGTTAGCTGTGAGAGACAAATGGTTTATGGTTTATAAGTCCATGGGACATAAAGGTAACAAGGACAAATGTCTGTCACAGGAAGACTGCACAGTATACTCCATGCATGTCTGGTTATTGCTAAGTATGAAATTGACAATTTGCAGTTTGAGTATCACGCTTTCTGTCCCTTTAGATGATCTCTGCATTGCACAGAAGTTAAACTGATTTACTCCAGTGTCACTTCAAGTATTGTCTTCAAGTATTGTCATTGCACAGAAGTTAAACTGATTTGCTCCAGTGTCACTTCAAGTATTGTCTTTAAGTCCACTTCTCCAAACATCCTCGAATTAAATAATCTGCACATCTGTGAGATCACAATGAACAGGTTTGGACTTTTTAGATGACAGACACAACATTTTGGAAAACATTATCCGTATCTCTTTATCCTTATCATGAGGCCACAGTAATATCTGAAAAACCTGATGAAAACTGTAAATCAGAGTCTTATGAGTCACTCAACACTGATGCAACATGAAACAAATGCACAACAAATTTGTTTACTACTGCATTAGACAGCCTCCTCAGTGAATGTGCTCAGCTTGGTAACCTCTTTAAAGGGTTAAAGTGATGTATGGTGATCCATGCAAGTACAAGGGAGGACAAAAAGTGGAAGAAGTGGAGCTCAATGCGCTGACAAAATGAGTCAGTCCTGAACTCTGGCCAAAACATTCACCCTCCCTCAGCTGTATCTAAGGTTTCAGAGCAATTACTAAAACAGGGAAGTGACAAGGAGGAGACAGTGGGAGTGAACACTGATGAAAACTGGGAGAAAAGGATTGTTATGTTAATAGTACTCAGAAATACCTTCAAACCCAATGCATTTTATTTAAAGTTTAAATAGTAGGACACACGTTAAAAACAATAAAAGTTAGCGACACGTGTGGCTTGTCCTTCAACACGATGCAGCAGGATAATATACAATAAAAACAAACATGCACGAATCTCTTACATACAGCATGTTTAAGTTTTTTTTTCTTTGCCCTCATGTCCATAGATGGCCATTGTTGGAGAGAAAATATGTTTATGGATATGTTTGACCCTCGTGGAATGCAATTGCATTCTAATTTGAGCCGCGGGGCAAACATCAGTTCACGCGGCTGCAGTCAAAACACTGCTGCATTCAATACTATTTATACAGCTGTCTCTTTCACACACAACACATTTGTACAGTGGAGGAAAATCGCTGCCCATTACGGGGCAAACGGCCAATTGAACAATCATGTGCCATTGTTGGACTTCCTCAGCTTATATAGCCATTTTTAAGAGACCGCTCATATCTGGTGCCAATAAGCTAGATGCCTCAGGGCTATTTTGTTTTTAAGGACAAATCAGGTTTGGTCTAAAGAAGCTACAGCAATATATTAGGACACTGCATTAATCTCAAATTTACATTGTGTCCTGTTGTACAACCTGTTGGTAAATTGTTACATTTCATCTTCGCAGCCCCGTCAGATTCGTGGGTAAATTTGCCACAAACACACCCTCTGCTGAAATATTATGACCTCATTCTTTCAAATCTGAGAGCGATGATCTCACCGAATCCTCTACAATCAAGACCGGAGAGATGTGAATATGGTGGAGGAGACGGGATAAATAAACTTGTAAAGCCTAAGAATAATTTAGACAGGGATTAGGTTAATGGTGGGAGAGAGGGTGGAAGTCGGTGCCCGGCATCAGTAATCGGGATGAGAAATTTAATGGCCGGCTCTGCAGATAATCAGTTCCAGAAACTTGGGGCTTTAAGTTGTGTGAGATAAGAATGTCAAGTTCCCTTAAATGGTGAGAAAGGAAGTGAGATGCAAAAAGTGCGGGTCTGGTTAAAGAGAAGTTTGTGTGTCCAGGAATTGGGCTACACACTGTGCGGTGGTGGTTCTTTTTGTGTGTCTCCTAAACACAAATGTTACCCATTAAAGCTGTTGTTATATATTTTACGACTCTGTTTCCTTTCACTTCCTGTAGTTTAATAGATGCTTAAATTATTACAGTGAGAAGGACTTCATAGATACACAAACTGGAGAGTAGTGACACAGAAAAGTCTGGAGGATGCATCATAAACATGTGAAATCTCTCCTACATGAGGCCTATATAACACATCCTAATGATCACGATCAGATATTATCAACAAATATGGATCGCATTTCAGACCTGCTCAAGGGCAAAGGGGCAGGGGCACGGGTGGGTTTTAGTTTCAGAGAATGAAAACAATCACCGCTAAAATGTTCATACAATAACAGGAAATTAACTGAAAGTTATTTTAGTAAACATTCAGGTGGAGCTTGTTAAAAGGAGAGAGTTTGGACAGGGATCCCAACATGCAGATAGTTACAGCCAAAGAAAAGAGGCAATCTTTACTCACAGGGTCGGTGATGGTTATTAAACAAACAAGATGCAGGCAGTAGAACAACATTGTAAAAGCTACAGCGTGAAGCACAGAGGGAAACCAGCAGCTGATTAGCAGAGGACTGGGCAGAGTGGAAACAGGTGGACAGAGGGGTGAGGGAAGATCAGGTGAAGCAGGAGGAGGAGGGTGTGGCTGGACTAGAGACGAAAGCCAGTGGATGAACAGAAAGCAGAAAGACTAACAAACAGCACACCTCAGGACTAAATGACTGTACTGAACATAGACTGTATAAGGATTGAGCTAATGAGAGTTTAGCATTTGAACAACGCCATGTTGGTTGTTTGGATCCAGAAGTGACCATATTTGGATATCAAGGGAGGAGGGAAGAGGTGAGTCTGACCTTTGAACCCGAGGTCGCTGCACAATGTGTATGAGACTTGACTTCAGCACTGCTCTCATTGCTGTGAACTTGTAGTCTCTGCTTTAATCTGTTACTTCTTTGACTATCCTCCAACTGTTAATATCTTTGCACAAACATTCTGAAGTCTAACTCCATCTTGCATATTATACACAATCGACCTGACATTTTACTAATTAAAAGGACCTTGGATGGGAAGAAAGAGGCACTAAGATGCACAGTGGCAGATATCAGAGGTGAATACACAGAGGTTACAAGGCTGCAGCATCAGTCTTCAGTTCTGTAGCAGCAGCAGTCTTGTGTGTGGTGACACTGCCACCTTATGGTGCTCAATGAGAACAGCATTTCAACAAAAAACTGACAAAGATGTGTATAATAAAATATTTATTTAAAAGTTTTAAAATATAAAACACTTATAGAATAAACCAGAAAATACATCAAGAATGTAATAACTCAACTTCCTGACTATCCACTATTTAGTGAACAAACATCATGGATAACTCTAAGCAGCACCACAATGACTGAGGCTAAACTTATTGGAAAAGTCTGACAACATAAAAAGACCAAGAAGGTTCATTTGGTGATGTATAAAAACAAAGGTTATACAGCGAATACATATACTCCATGTTCTAATGAATCACTATGGAACAAGAGGCAACAGGGTGAGTCCAGTGAGGAGCAGCATCAGTTCTTATCATCTCCTGGGATGTCATAATGTCTTTTGAGTCCATCAGCTTCATGAGTGCATCAACTCCTTTTAGGCATCAGGTCCGGGGGCTGTGCTGCTGGCAGCGGTGCCCCGGAGCAACACCTTCCCTCTGTCATCACTGCTGTTCAGAAAGTGGGACACCAAGCCGTACAGCAGAGGTCTGCAAAGTAAAATATATATAAAACACATTTAAGTCAACAATCAAAAAGCACAGACACACAGAAAGATACAAGCTGACACATAAGGTTCAGTCTCTGGTCATTGTGCAACATTAATGACCAGAGAAAGTTCACATCACCATGATTCACCAGTAATTATTTTGCTTGTGTGTTGCGTACAGAAATCAGTGCAAACAAACAGTGAGGGTAACCTGACAGAGGCCAGAGTACAATCCGTTTTACATCTGCTGGACCTCATGAGCCAGACTGATGACCCCCTCAGAGAAATGTTGACAGTCACAAAATAAACTAATACTCATGGTTTCCCAAAAACAGTGGTAGGGACGTCCTGAAACTCATTTCTAGGTATTGCAGGATGAAACCATGTGATGATTCACGGAGAGATTACGCAATGATTATCCCCAAACTGGACATAAAATTGAGAGTTGAATACACTTTTGAATACACTTTTGAACACAGTGTTCAACAGCGGACTGTCCCAATATTTCCCAAATCCTGATTTGTACACTCACACAGACTTGGAGCTCGCATCCTCTGCAACTTTCAGCTCATTTGCCAGGAACTGTCTGTCCAAGGGAACTTCGGGTTGGCCGGACTCTGAGAAAACAAACACTGCTGAGTTTAGAAATGGCACAATTTGCTCTACAATAGTGACATGGGTCTGTTGTCAGCAGCTGGAATTTGAAACGTAAACAAAAGTCTTTATCAAGAGCAACACTGCTGCTTTTCACCATGATGTGATCAACACAAAAAAGTACAACTTGTTTCATTGTGCTATGGCATCACCTTTAGCTGTAAACATCTAGGTGTCTCTTTTGAAAGTGATCTCAATTTTAATGTAGTGCATGTTAAAAGAACTGTCCAAGACACATGACGTTCTCATTCATGCATTCATCATATTCCACCTAGACTACTGTCATTTACTCAACTCATGCAACACAACCTTTAGAAATTTCCATTAGTTCAAAATGCTGCTGATAGACTCCATACCCCTATGTTTTTGTGGTATTTTTTTTAGCATAAATTTTAAGATTGTCACTTTTAAAGCTGGGATGGGACTGATCCTTGAGTACATCGATGAATGTTTATTCCTTTATGTTCCTCAGTGAAGCCTGTGATCCTCTGTGATTCCTACACCGAGGCTGAAAACAAAGGGTGACTGGTCTGTTGTTGTTTATCATGCATTAAAATACTAATGGTTTATATTTAAATTTCAATTCTAGTGCTTCACTTATGGGATGCTGTTTTGAAGCACTTTAAAACTTTATATATCAAATGAATTAACTATAATGCAGCTCTGTAACTTTGTCACTGGCATTTAAGTGAGTCAATATGTGCAGAATATGGTGCAATACTGCAACATGGATCTCATTCATCCTTTCACACCCACCTGCAGTGAGTACAGACGCGGTGTACCTGTACTTGTTGAACTCCAGGTACTCTCTGATCAGCTCGTTGATGAGCAGGTTCTCGTGGGACAGCGGAGGCCGCGGCTCGTGTTGATCATCCAGGGCGCTGAACACCTCCGCCCGGATCCGAGCCTTCAGCTGGCCCAGCACTCCACGGGACTCCAGCGTTTCCCTCACAGCTAAAATAATCAGATTTTTATTTACCTACATAAAATGAAAGGAACTAACTGACTAGCTTTCTTACCACAACAAGTAAAGGCTTGGTTTTAGGTCATTAAATCGTGGGTCTTTGTAACATATGCCAAACTCCACTCAACAATCTGCGAGTTTAACATTAACTTAGTATTTTCTCAGGTACAGACCTCTTCGATTACAAATCAGACTCGTAACACAATCAGCAGACACCACTCTTCCAATCGGAATAGATTTGAATCATTAAGTCATTTTCGTTTTAATATAAATATGATCTTTTTCACCCTCGTACGCTAACTAGCTTGACTCTAACATTGCTAGCTAGCTAACTACGGAAGCGTTAGCAAGCAGTGGGAAATTGACGGAAAACTGGAAATATGTGAAATATGTGGTCCATAAACCCGTGCCGAATTTACACCCACATTTAAATAATAAAGAAAACTCTGGGTTATTCTACGGAAACCATTTTCAGAAAGCTTGGACTAATAGTAAATTGACTTCTCGGGCTTTTGAATTGAGTCTTGTAAGGAGGGCGTCATGATGTCGTGACAATATTATATTAGCTACCCCATAGTCATAGCTGGTCATTAACTTGTGCAGTGACACATGTGCAATCTGACTTGAAATTCCAATAAGTAGTTAAAGGAATAAAATGATGATAAACTTACCACACTTCAGTTCAGTGATGGTCGCCATTGCAACAAGTGTAAACAAACGACTGTGTGCTGCTGTTCAGAGTCTTCCGCCATCTGGTGGCAGAGTTTGGTAACTGCAACTAAGTGGAGCTTCAAAACAGATGTTTGTGTACATCTCACATGGGGGTGTCAAACTCAAGTTACTTCGGGGACCACATACAGTCCGATTGGATCTCAAGCGGGCCGGACCAGTAAAACAGTAGCACAATAACCTATAGATAACCACAACTCCATGTTTTTCCCATTTGCTTTAGTGCAAAGAAGAACATGTACATTAGGAAATTTACATTTAATGAGCTATTGTTGTACAAAACAAAGTGCAATCTCAACAACGTCATGCCTCAGTTTATCATTTACTCATGTGCGTTGCAACTTAAACATCACAGTGGATCTTAACAGCCATAAAACATTTTGTCACATATAGTATTTCACTTTATGATTAAAACAGCTTGTAAAGGTCTAGAAATTATTATAAATTTCATGACGTTTTCACATGTGTGTAGTAATCCTGGCCACCTGAACTGACTCACCACACCATACAAACAAAAGCAGGAACTGTTAAAGAGGAAAGCTATATTATCTCCTCTGCTTTTTAAATGTATGCATAAAAATATATAAAGGTTGTGGCAAATTACAGTGAACATTGTCCATTTAATTTTCACTATTTGTAAATTCATCAGACATAACCCATGAGTCGTATATTTGACACTCCTATCTCACATCACAGGCCCTCCATAATTCATATTAGATCATTATTTTTATTTATTGTAGGAGATAATAATTTTTCAGTTACTCCTAGTGTCAAGTTTTTCATTTTTCAGTTACTCAGTGTCCACAACCTCACTGCTTCTTTATTGCACAAATCCCCTTCGTATTTATTTATTTACCTATGTGTATGCTAAAGGTGTGTGTGTGTGTGTAGAGTGTTTCATTTATATGGCTGTATTTGTCATCTTTTTACACACTTTATTTTGTATTTGTAAATTTGTATATTCTATATTTTCATTCTGCAGTTCTACTTCTGATTGCACTCTGTGCTTTGTCTATCCTGCTGCTGTGAAAAAACAATTTCCCTGGTGTGCGATAAATAAAGTACTATCTTATCTTATTTTTGCATGCGGTCTGTTGCAGTAATTCATGCATTAAAATACTTTTGGATGATACAGAAGAGTGTGTGTGTGTGTGTGTGTGTGTGTGTAAAAAGAAGCAGAAGACCTGAGAAAAGACACTAACATGAGTCAGGTATGCTCAAAAATAAAAAGTCAAGATTTCACTTGTCATTTTAAAGTTCATTTCTTAGGGGAAGACAAATGTGATATTTTATAAAACCTTTTTTTTTTTTGATGAAAACTTAAGCTTGACTTTCGACTGCTTTCCATCTCTGATTATATACCTACAGCTAAACCATCACAGCAGTTAAATTTAGGTGCAGTTCAGAGTATTTTTCACCGCACTATATCATAACAAAGTCACCTCAGGACACTGAACAAAGTCAGATTGGGACATCACTATATTGTCAATACTCTCAGGAAAAAAAACAACACACATCTCCCTCTTCTAGCAAACAGTGAGGAGGAAAAACTAATTTTGTTGCTGTTATTTATTCTATAGTTTAGAATGACCTTAATCCCTTTTATCTCTTTACAATTTTATACATTTTAAACAATTTTAAAAGAAAGTCAAACATTCATAGATTCAAATAAATTTTATTATCCAGCATGGTGTATGGAACAAGACAGTACATTAACAGTAAAAGGTCAGTGAAAAAATGATCAAGCTTGTTATAAAAAGTATAAATATAATATAATCCTTTTAATTTTAAGGACACATAATACATTTCTGTCATATGACATAAATAAACACTTGGGTTTCTCTTAGAATATATTGTCTAAACCAGTAAGACAAAAACAGTAAATGCTTCTTCTCTTTGAAAAGTTCATAGGGTTCTTTCTTTGAATTGAGACTAAAGGTCAACGTGGACTATTTACAGTCTGTCATGTCAGCACCATAAGAACAATACTGATTTTTTTTTTTTTTTTATCTTCTGCATAAGTGTGTATGGCCTGAGTTTGTGTGGTGGAGGCACAGAGACAATCAACACAAAGATTTATCACCATTGTTTTGAAGCGGCATTCTCTTCATTCATGGTGGTTTTCACTACCGGTGTCAGGTTAAAACTGACCAGCAAGGTCTCTATTCACTTTTTTTATGTGTTTACTTTGACAGAAATAAACAACAGCCACAACATAGTTGGACGATTGCTAATGCCTTGGCTCACTTCAATGTTTTCCTCTTTTTCCCTGACTTATAAAAACTCAGAATTGGCTGCCTCCAGCTCAGATTTTTAAGGCTGCGAAAACCTCACTTCCCATGCGTGTGCCAGCATGAACCTTTTGAAGGTTAGTGTGTCAGCGTATCTCCTGCCCCAGTTTCTGGGACAAGGAAACAAAATAGATTTCTATCAATTTACAATTACAAAACAGCCTCTTTTTTTAGTATACAAGGCTACAAAAACAAAAGTGTGAGTAAACATCAATGTTTAAGCCTGAGACAACATCAAAACATATGTCATGTGCTTTATAAACACTTACAAAAACTACAAAAATAATACAGCTCCGATCTTTAATGAGAATAAAAATCCTTAAGGTTTGTGGTACTCTTTCATTCCAGCCTTTGGTTTAATCCTTTCAAGGAAGAAACTGACTCCTCCTACTTTATATACAATATTTATAGCTTGTGGACTCTCAACAATCCGCTATAGCTTTGTTTTGAATGTTCATCATCTGAGGTTAACAATGTCTTTTCCTGACTCGGGACGGTGTGTCTGTGTGTGATACTGTAGGGACTGCCTCTGCAGCTGTTCTTGAGATTCATCGACAATGCCCTCGCTCAGAGGCGTTTAGAGCTGCCACAAAGCTTGCAATGGCCCGATTGAATAAGAGTTGGAGAGCCATAAAAGTAAGGTGCCATCATCTGTACACCAGGTCATCAGGTCCATGGTACGAGGCCCGACAAAGACCTAGACCAGCCCGGCTTCCCGGCACATTCGGTAAAACTGTCCCCGCTGTGAGATGAGGTTGGCTGGAGAGTCCATCTCAGAAATGTGGCCTCGGTCCATGACGATGACTCTGTGTGAAAGAGCAGAAAAAGGAGGGACGGTGGTTTAGATCTAACACTTAAAACGTGACACACATGTGCAGTAATAATAATAATACTGGACACACAGCTGGTGGATTGTAGGGTTGCAACCGAGAACTGATTTCTTGAGAAAATAATTTAATTTTCATTCATTGTTTTGTGTCTAAAAGTATAAATAAATCATAAAAATAACAGCATAAGCCCCATATGTCTAATAGTATTCAGGTCACAGCAATGTAAAAGTAGGAAACCCTCACATTTTAGAAGCTCTAACCACAACAGTCTTCTTATGTAATACACAACATTCAGTGGATAAAGTAATTGTACCTGGTGTAGTCCATGATAGTGTTAAGGCGGTGAGCAATGGTCAGGACAGTGCAGTCCTCAAACTGTGTGCGGATTGTTGACTGGATGAGCGTGTCGGTCTCCAGGTCCACAGCGGCCGTCGCCTCGTCCAAAACCAGGATCTTGGTTTTCCTCAGTAAGGCTCTGGCGAGGCACACGAGCTGGCGCTGACCCAGACTGTGCAGACAAAGGGAGGAGGAAGGGAAGGATCGTATCAGTCACCGGACAAGTGTGTCCCTGTGCAGATATCTTTATAATAATTCACTCGAGCGTTTTATCTGCGCTGCGACGTGTCATATCAGTGCAGTCGTGCGTACCTGAGGTTTTCTCCTCCCTCTGAGCATTCGTGGTTGAGCTTGTCGGGCAAGTTAGACACAAAGTTTTTGAGGTGAGCGAGCTCCAGTGAACTCCACACCTCCTCGTCCGTGTAGGTGTCGAAGGGGTCGAGGTTCATGCGGAGGGAGCCTGAGAACAGCACCGGGTCCTGTGGGAGAACAGAGCAGATGTTCTTCATCACCTCCAGAAACAGAACAGTTGTGAAAGGCTCATTTCACATTGGACACGGATTACAACAGCTCATGTGGTGAAAGCCAGTTTGTGTTAATACTTCTATTGTACCTGAGGAATGATAGTAATGCGCGATCTGAGGTCGTGGAGCCCGATGTCGGCGATGTTGACTCCGTCTACAAAGATCTTTCCCTTTGCCGCCTCTAAGATCCTGAAGATTCCCAGGGCAAGTGAGGACTTCCCAGCTCCAGTTCTACCCACAATTCCCACCTGAAAAAAGAGGTTTTCAGTCAGAATTCATGTATTGGATAATTCTGCAACTGAAGCTTTTAAACCTCGCACAAGATGTTTCACCTTCTCTCTTTCGTTAATGTGCAAGCTAATGCCTTTCAGAGCCAACTCCAGGCCTTTACGGTACTGCAGCCCGTAGTCCTGGAACTCTATGGTGCCTTTCTGTGGCCAAGCCAAGGGCAAGGAGCTGCCCTCAATACTCCAACTGGCCTGTGTGAGACAAAAATAAAGTGAGCAGAGAACAAAACAGCCCTCCTCTGGTGCAGCGTTGGATTTGGTGTCCTCAGCAGCGATTGTGTAAGTGCGGTGAGAACACAAACCTCTTTCGCAGTGTCAGCGTACTCGTTCACTCTCTCCACAGAAACAATGTTGTTTTCCACGTCGGTCCAGGATCGCACGATCCAGCTCAGGATCCCGGTCACCTGTAACACAGAGTCAACTGTGAATAATTGCATTTCCTTACTCGTCAATTGATTTGCTGATTCAACAAAGCAACAATTTTTCCAGTTTAACCTCGACTTCCTGCTGCGTGGTGTGTGGAAACTCTCTGATGTCAATATGATGCGTAGTGGGACATGTGGGTTTGGGGAGAAACTCTTACCTGGAGAGAGTGTGACACAGCCAAACCAACGATGCCTGGGCTCAGGGTGCTTCTCCCCATCACAGAGAGGATGGCGGCAGCTAACACCACGCCATTACCAACAAACTCCAGATTGACTGCCAGCCACCTGAGGAAGTAACAACGAATTTAGCTGTGGGGAGGCAACATCCAAACTCATTACCAGCACCAGAAGTAATTCAGCTCAACAACTTAACATACAGCAATCATGTCTCTCGGTGCGGTGAATCATCTCCATCCTTCATCAACTAAACTGAGCAAATTAATGTATAAATGAAGGTAAAGCGCTTTATAATCATCATCTCACCGGGTAGCCACAAATCGGGGGAAGTAGGAGGTCTGATTGAAGTCGACCCTCTCATTAGCCTGCAGGATGAACCTGGACTGCTCCCTAAAGGCCCGGATGACGCTGGCGCCCTGCACCGTCTCATTGAAGTGGGTGTAGATGGGAGAGCGGCTCACAGCTTCCAGCCTGCGCAGCTGACAGGATGTGGCGACGTAGAAGCTCTGTAGCCCACAGTGGAAAAGTAAAACATCGGCTTTAATGAGCGAAACAAGAGGGAGCGCTGAGGGCTTTCCCAGAATTCAGAGTGACTGTGTGTAACATCGATGTCAGCAGGTGGTGGGGGGAACAAAATACAAGTGAATGGCAAAATCAGCAGGGTTGGTTTTGGAGCCTGGAGCTTTCCAATAACATCCAGTAATTGAACCCAGCTCCTACTCAGCCACATTTAACCGAATTATCTGCAAAAAACCAAGATCAAAGGTTTGTATTTTAGGGAGAACATGTACCTGGACAAAGGCGTAGAGAAACGCGAGCGGCAGGATGATCACGAATGCGAAGGGCGTCGCCATCAGCACAATGATGCAGACCTCCATGAGCTTGAAGACGTAGCTCAGCATCATCTTCAAGCCGTCGGGCACCATGCAGTCGATGGCGTCAATCTCCTTGGCGAAGCGGTTCAGGAGGTTTCCACTGGGCGTGCACTCGAAAAAGGACATCGGAGAGCGCAGCACGTTGATCAGCAGGTCCATGTGCAAGTGGCGGGAAGCGATGATGCCGCAGATGGAGATGGCGACGGTTGTGCCAAAGATGGCGATGCCTGAAGAGAAGGAAGAGGTGTTCGATCAAACTAGAAAATCAACATTATCAACCCAGTGTTGACGGTTTGAGGCAAACCCACTAACTCACCTTGTACGAAGCCCAGAGCCCCAAAGACGGCCAGTTTCAGGTCTGTGTCGATCTGGGTGCCGTTAACAATCGGATCGTCAGCCCACATGCTGAGCCAGTAGTTGTAGGCCAGTGAGGCGCCCTGCTGGAAGGCGTACAGGAAGACGATGGGAATAATGATGGCCAAGCCGATGGTCTGGAAGTACTTCTTGTACATCTCCAACCTCACCTGTGGGATTACAGCACGCAAAACAAAACCAGTCAGTCTCAAAGAATTAAAGTTTATGTAATTACCGTATTTTCTGGACTATTGAGCGCACCTGTCTATAAGCCGCTATTGAATTTATTTGAACAGTTTCATGTGGTCCTCTCTGAACGGGTCTGATGTGACGAGGCTAAATGTATCGGCAGCACGGAGCTTGCTAGCTTGTAAAAAGCTAACGAGCTTCGTGCCGCCAATACATGAGCCACACCGGTGTTAAAGCCGCAGGGTTAAAGCGTCGGAAAAAAGTAGCGGCTTATAGTCCGGACAATAGGGTAATCATTTTTGAGGGAAACAAGCTGTGAATGACACTGAATGCAATAAGAGTGAACCGAAACACTGAAGCTGCACAAACCAACACAATGAGCTGAAAGACAAGCACGAGACGCATGATGTTTAAATTCACGCCATCGAACGTGAAGCCACTTTCAGACTTACTCTTCCAGTGCGTGCCTTGTCGGCCTCGGTCAGCTTGCCCAGGTCCTCTGGCACCTGCTCCGGCTCGGTTTCAGACACGGGCTCCATATTCTGGAGGTTGGTATTAGTGGTGTCACCCCTGGAGAGCACAGAGAGGTCAGAGGTCAGCCAATTTCATAACCACAGCTTGAGATTATAAACATCATTCTGACATGTTTGTTTACATACCCAATGAGCTGCTCCTGGGACAGGTCTCTGGAGAACGGCATGAAGTCCACCATGCTGAGACGAGCGTTGGACCTCCTGGAACCAGCTGCATGACAAAGACACATTAATTATCAATAGTTTTTCCTACATATACACATTATTTCTATGAATCTTTTTAAAGGAAATAAATTAAAGAAAAGAAACAGAAGGCGTCCTCCCTCACCTCTCTGTATGGCGCTCTCTTCTTTTCGCTCTGTGCTCGCAAAGGTGTGGATGAAGTCAGCGAAGGCGCCATGGCGGCTGAGGAGCTCCTGGTAGGAGCCGCTCTCTGTGATTGCTCCATCTACCAGCACGAGAATGAGGTCAGCCTGCGGCAGGAAGCTCATCCCATGGGTGACCAGGATGCGGGTCTGTAAAGCAAGCCACACAAGTCCGAAAAATAGGATGTAAGCACAATCCAACAGTAAATTGAGGCTTTCTTAAAAACAAAAGTGTCAGCAAAGTGGTGGTTTCCATATTATGGTAACAATAGCACGAAGCGTGTCCTTGCAAGCGGTTTAGGTGTCTCTGCGGCTAAAATGAACCAACTGAACTGTACTTAGCAGGCTTTGTGTGTTGTTACCTTGTCTCTGAGGACTCCTTTTGGCCCGATGACTTTGTCAAAGATGTGTTGACCCACGTGTGCGTCGACAGCAGACAGCGGATCGTCCAGCAGATACACATCAGCCTTTCTGTAGACAGCTCTGGCCAGACTCACCCTCTGCTTCTGCCCTCCTGAGAGATTCAGTCCCTGCATGGTTAAAAATATTGAGAATTTAGACACAATTCAAATAACACCCATTTTTTTTGTTGTTGTTTTGTTTTTAGGAATTCTCTACCTTTTCGCCAATTTCCGTTGCATCTCCAGCAGGCAGGATGTCGAGGTCGGGCAGCAGGGCGCAGGCCTCCAGGACACGGTTGTACCATGTTTTTAGCTTCTCGCGGCCAAATATGACGTTGTCCTGGACGGTGGCGTTCTGGATCCAGGCCTGCTGTGGTACATACGCCACAGAACCCTGTGAAGGAAGACGTCAACAGAGAGACCATCAATATTTATTAAATCTAAGCCACACTCTATGAATAGTTCCTGCACATGGAACATAAGTGCAGCACCTTGACAGTAACTTGGCCGCTTCTTTTCTCTGTTTCGCCGAGCATAGCGGACAACAAAGAGGACTTTCCACTGCCCACATGCCCGACCACAGCAACAAGCGAACCTCGTGGCACACGGACGCTGATCCTGTCAACAAAGGAGTGAAGTGTCCTGTAAGTCTCCCTCGATTTTACTGTAAATATTTTTTATGTTTCCTTTTTAAACACACACCGTTTGAGACATGGAGGACCCTCTGCGGACCAGCTGAAAGTGCCGTTGTCGATGACCACGTCTTCTCCATCTAAACAAGTAAGAATGAAAATTAACAAAATGTGAAATGAACACCGAAGACAGGAGGTTTGCTTTCAACCTGAGAGAAAAACAAACTTTCAAAACAAAGTTTCCCCTTGAAGTTACTCGTCAGAGCGCAGTCTGGGCGTAATTACAAGTGAATTTGCTTAATCATACAAATTACAGAGCTGTTGCCTTTTCACAAGCTGTCTTAGGAAGTGTTGACAGATTACAGACAGAGGAGTGCAGTATATTTTTTTTAATTCCTCTATGAATCATATGTCTGAATTCATGGCGTGATTTACGTTCGACCGCTAAACGGGAACATCCTATAATTACCCTGTCTACCAGTCAGCCTGGGACCCAGGAAGTGACAGTGCACATGATCCATACAAGGCTGTGGTACTCCACAGTTATAAACAACAACATCTTGCGGGCTGCTTTTATTGATTATGACAGCCTATGATTTCAGGCAGTATGGGAACCAAATTGTGGAAATCTGTGAACTTAAACAGCATAGTATAGTAGTTTATTCATTCGTTGTAACACTTTATGTATGGGTGGGGTTCTTACCAGAGCTCAATGGAGCCTTTGAGACATTGTCCACTTTCAGCTCCTCTGAGCACAGGTACTTTCCCAGACGTCTCAGTGAAA
Source organism: Pseudochromis fuscus (assembly GCA_900323345.1). Lineage (NCBI taxonomy): Eukaryota > Metazoa > Chordata > Actinopteri > Pseudochromidae > Pseudochromis > Pseudochromis fuscus. The sequence goes on along the minus strand of OOFC01042126.1, from coordinate 8,068 downwards.
CCATAGCCTGAAAGAGTCAGTGGTTAGTTAAGTGACATTCATCATGTGGGACTGTAAAAATATTCCTCATCAGGCATCTCAGAGCAATCATGGCCATTAAGGAGACATGTCCCCTACCTGCATGGTTGTGCTGATTGCAAACGGGAGCTGACTGAGTGGGGTCTTCAGGATGTTGATTAGCGCCATGGAGACAAACACTTTCTGCGCATCCAGGACGTTCCTGTCATCAAGCATCACGTAGACTCCAAACATGGCAAAGGCAATCTTAGGTTGGGGGGGGGACATGAAAAAGTTACTTTTATGAGCAGAGACTTGTATGATGGATGATCTTTATTTAAACACAATTCGAAGAATAAGGCTGAAAGTTTATCTAAATGTCAATATACTGTATCCCACATAGAGACTAACACCAGCAATAATGCATTAGGTGTCTCTTTGTACTTTCTAACTACCCCACCCTCTGGGTAGCAATCAGGCTTTTTTTTTCTTATGAGACACAAATAAAGACACAAAATTAAGTTATTAATGTATCATTTAAGTATTACCACCTAAATGTCCTGATTACTGTGATGGCAATACAAGACATTCAATTGAATAAATTCTGTACAGATGTTCATAGTCTCCAGAGGATGAACCCCAAAGATTTGAATGATTCCTTGAATTCAGTTGTAGCAATAATAATAATATTTTCTGTATAGTTCCAGCTGGGATTTGTGGTTACACATGATGACATGTTAAGGGACGTGTCAACATCTTGCCATCGTGACTAAGCTAGAAGTTACAATGTAGTCTTATATAAATACAGCTTCACAGACGGTGGCACTGGGGCAGAAAGTATTTGCAAGTATCATGAAGTTGGACTCTTAATTAGCAGGTCGTTCAATTTCTTACCAAGAAAGAAGAGGAGTTAAAGGAGGCAATGGAGATGGAGTAAAGGATCTGAGATTTCTTCAGGGCCTTGAGCTCCTTTTCTCTGTAGCCCAGAACCTGCTCCAGAAAGGCCTTCTCCCAGGCATAAAACTTCAAGATCTTTATCCCGTTCAGGATCTCGTTCATCAGCCTGATGCGGCCGTCCATGAACTTCATTTGGACCTCCTGTTGACGAGACAATAAAGTTTTCACATTTGATTGTTTGCTTGAAGAATTAGTTGAAACTAGGGCACAGTGGAGAGACAATTACCAGACCAAAGCAAATACATGTATTTGTGAACATGGGCTTGTCCGCTCTCATTACAGCTGTAGTCGTTTTCCTGAACATCGTAGAACTTGTTTAATTGTGTAAGAATTTATAGCTTGTTACATTTTAGTGATTTTTTTTTTTATAACAAGGAAACAACAAAGGGCCAGGAATGCGGTCAGTGCATTCAAGACTAAGTTCGATTAAACTGGCATCCAAATTTACAGAACCCTCTGTTGTTTTTCCAAAGAAATGAAAAATTATGTCTTCCTACTGCCCACCCTTTCCTGTCATTGTTTTTCAAACACATTATATGGGCCAGACATCAAAAGGACAAGAGAGAATGTACCATCCGGGCCAAACACCCACACAGCTCTTCAGCCACTATCTAAACCAGCTGTGGCATCCCTGACCTGACATGCCAGATGTCTGGGCTACTGGAGCGAAAGTGTGAAGGATTCCTGTAAGGGATTATACCTGAAGCTTGCTCCTTTTCTTCGCAATGATGCCGTTGAGTGGAAAAATGAGAATGACAGTGGCGATTCCTGCCAAAGCCGACGGGCCGAGGTGCTGCATAAAAGAAGAGGATAAAAGCCGTGTCGGTTAAATTGCATCTGTGCATGAATGGGAGGCATTGTGACGAGCGCTGCGTTTCAACATACCTGCCAAAGGAAGAAGAGACAAAGAGCAATCTCAATAGGAGCCAGCCAGACAGCGTTGAAGTACACCACAAAGTCCATGAGCTTCTGGGTGTCTGCTGAGACCAGATTCACGATCTCCCCCACAGTGCAAGTCCTTCTGGCAGCGCTGTTTATCACCAAAGACTGGATTGACAACAACACAGACAAAGACATTTTAGCCCTCAGTTGCTCCGTGTACAATATAATTTTATCCACTCAACGATTCAACACAATCATTCATTTTAAGTAAAGTGCTGTTAATCATATACTCTGAACTGTTTTTCAGTCTGGAAGGAGAGAAAGCTTTTGTTTTCGCCACTTAAGGCGTAATTTACGAGATGTGGTCGGTGGCTACAAGATCGTTGATACAGATTCACCCACCTTTCTGTAAACCAAGCCCATGACAGCTGTCTTCACCCTCATCCCCACCGTGAAGCAAGTGTACATGTACTGATGGTTGAAGAGGGACTGGAGGCAGGACAGCAGGAACATTAGAGTGGCGTAGAAGTAGCCCTTCCACAGTGGGGCGTCTTCATCTCTCATGAAACCCAGGAGAAGACTATGGAGGAGGAGAACATTAACGCTCGGTGAGGACGGTCAGAGGTTTGCACACGTAAACTGCATCAAAACTCTTTTTCCATATTTTTTCCTGGAAAGTAGTGAACGACACAAAGCATCTGACTTTTTCTTTTCATTCAATCTCGTGTTATCAAATTGTTTTGTGTGTCTTTAACCAACGGTCTTGAGCTGTGCTGTGGCTGCTGGCTGACTAGTCCTCACAAAGTAACTCGGGTTGCACAACAGAGCTCGGCCTGTGGCCGTGCTGCCCTCACACTTGGCCAGCGGCTCCCTTATTGTGGTCCGACAGCATTTTTGCCATTTAGAGCCTCCTCTCCCTCGCTGCCTGTCCTCCTTACTGAAGCACACAGGGCTGTGGTCTCGTCTAACTTTTCTTGCTCACAGCTCCATGACCGTAATTAACACTTCCACTGATTCTGTGCTGTGCATGAACAACAACATTCCAGTCTGACTGGTGGGATGGTGCGGCGGGTGGCGGCTCAGCCATGACCTGTTTTCCCTGCTGCCAGCTTCTGTTGTTGTTTGGTTATTTGAGGAGTCATAAATCATTGAAATAATAGAAAATCTATCTATCTATCTATCTATCTATGGGTGTTTAACGCTGTGCTATTTTTGATTGCTTGTCCTTTAAATCATCAAAATAACAACAACAAAAAAAGGATTATATAATGTCAAATCCCAAAATCGAATTGGACAGCAAACCGCCACCAAAAAAACACAATAAAACCTAATTTGCCTCCGGCCTGGACTGCAGTGCATCCAGGTAATTTTCAGTCTGAGCTGAGGTTTGGAAAGGTTTGGCTGCAGCTTTTCCTTAATACAGTACGCTCAATGCCATTTGGTTTGTGGGACTCCAAGCAGTGAAAAAGTTATATTTGAACACACTCAACAACAGTATCCAAACATATATGACCTACTTACTTGCCCCTAGTAACCTTCTCGTGAGACGTTAAGTTGAGAATTTCTTGCTGTCGAAGTAAAACTGCCTAAATTTCCATCCTCACGCTGACACAAGTCACAACAACATTTGTGGATTATATTTGAAAGGGAATTGGTATTTTTTTGGTGGGGGACTTCTAGCACCACAGAAAAACCCCAGAGCTTTGTGGTGCTGGGTTGAGGTACAGCTAATACATTCAAATACTGGCAGGCCACAGTACGGCTTATTAATACCAGATTGCTCCTCGTGGATCTCTCTCTTTAAGTCTTACCTCAGCACCTGTGGGATGGCGAACATGAAGGCATCGTGGAATATGATGCACAGGGTGCCGGTCAGGAAGTATGGACCGAACTTGCGTGCCAGTGTCCTGAGCAAGAAGAAGCCAGAGCTCTGCTCCTTCTGCAGCTTCCTGAGGAGCTGAGCCTGGTCTGGCAGTCTGCTCCCCAGAGCCACGCCCGACGCTAAGGCTTTCTCCTGCCTGGCAGAGGGGAGAAAACGCATCTGTGTCAGAGATGCATTAATATGGGTCTGGCAGCTTTCAAGTATTTAATGTAAAACAGACTGTAAGGGGGAAAAAAATGTCATTATTCGTTCCATCACTATTGGAGCAGCAGCTGTGAAAATCATTATTTGCTGAATGAATTATTCGACTTAACAGCGGCTGTTCAAAGCAGTGGATCATGTTAACAAGCTTTGAACTCAGCACAGAGATCGTGTCTTGACATTATGGCACTGTATGTCCTCAGGGGACTTCTTGGGGACTATTTTTAGCCCAAAATGTCTGCGGTGATGGGACATCCCGAAATTCAATTTACCACAGTCATGGCTTAGTCATGCTCTGCTTGGGTCATTAATCAGATCGGCACCATGTGGATGTTTGACCACACAGCAGTAAAACTGAATTGATTCTTTGGCTGTTAAATGTTGACAATAGGGAGAGTGTAACAGTGGATCACAGAGCATGTGTCTAAACTGTGAGTCGTACGAGCCAAAAGAAACATGAAAGACAACATGTGCGCGTCCTGCACATGTCGTTTCCTTGTGTTTTCTACCACAGACGCACCGACTTCACGCACCGAGTGCTGGCTAATACACATCCAGGGTTAGTCAGCCAAACACTGGAGTCATTATAAAAGCACTCCAAAGATTTACACAGCTGACTTGTCATGTTTATGTGCACTACTCAGTGAAAACACTTATAAAATGTATTCTGTGTCCTAGTCTGAGAAATAAAGCTGATGATGTTGTTAGATTTATGATACCAGCAGGGTTATCTCTGCTTGAACAAAACTCTAAATCCTGTAAAGAAATTTTGCATCACAGACAATTCCCACCTCTGAATTTTGGCACATTCATCCGTCCAGTCCTGCTGCAGCTCAGAGATGATCTTGTGCGATGTATCTTCCTCCCTGAGGGTCCACAGGTCCTCGGCCTCCAGGGGAGTGCGATATCCTTTCACAACAAGCCTGAGGCGGGAGCACGGGAGATGATTCACTTACATAATCGCCAACAAAAACATATTATTGTAAACAAGTACAAACTGTTGCTGTAGTGAGTCAGTTTGTGCCTTAAAAATGAAGGGGTTTTGAAGAACCATCTTACCCAGTGAACCACCAGAAGAGGATCTTTGACAGGAAAGAGGCATCTTTAACGGGACAGGGATTCTGCAACAGATTAGAGACCAGACTCACTGTTGTTTTCGCAGTAAATCTCTCACCACTTAAAGGCTTTTGAGAAATACACAGCCTCACCGAGGCCGCCGGTTGATGGTTGAATGGTGCACTTGTGAGGGGTGTGTTTAGGAATGCTAATGTGTGTAAACAACACGGTACACTCAGGTGGTCCATTGTGGGGAGCAGAGGCCGTGAACTCCCACAAGCCAGAATAAACAGAGTTAGTGCAGGGCGAAGATGACGTTTTGAGGTCTAGAGCAGACATAGCGGAAATGTGTCATCACAAACTGTCCGACAAGTGGATACACACACACACACACACACACACACACATGGAGGCGCACAGAGTTTGTCCTCTCACGCATGCTTTATGGCATCTCCTCCACCCTGCCACCCCCTCACCAGGGTGTTTGCTCTCTTCATTACCAGCACTCTCGCTCTTTGTCCCCTCACTTCCTCTCTTCCTGTGAGTAAGTCTAACCAGAGCGTGGTGTGGAGGAGAGGAGGAGGAGGAGGAGGTGGTGGAGGGGAAAAAAAAAGAGGAGGACACACCAATGGGTGAGGACACACCAATGGGTGTGTCCACCACGCCAGACTGCGGCTTCTGCACCCTCAGCCTCCTCCCCGCCAGCCAAGAGTTTGTTAGGGACTTTTCCAGCTATTTCGATTGTTTATCACCGGGGGAAACATTACATCACACGTCTGTTTGATTGATTGAAAGTTCATTTTCATTCACCTGGCAGGTGCCGTGAACAACAACGTTTTTGCTAAGCTCTTGTTCGACGGATTGTGAGATCTGTATTAAGTAACAGCCTTGCAGTTGTGTGGTCATGGAGTCACAACAGCAGCGGTCGTGATGTTATCTAACAAAGAGGATGAGCTGTGTTGGAGGTATGCAGGAGGACAGCTCACACTCATTCACACTGCCCTCACAGAAAGCCTCGCAGAGGAAGGAGGGAGGAGGTGAATCACATCATTTCCTCCAAAAGGGAAAAGTGTCCTCACAACAAAAGTTGAAAAACCACAAGATAGCTACTTAGGCGTTTTTCTGTGCTGGGTACTGAATAACTGTGGACTTTTTTGACGGAAGTGGGAAGCATTCTCCACTGCCTACCTTTTCCAAGATGGTTTTTCCCTCTGGTGGCTGGTCAGCAAAACAACACAGGAAGAGCTGGGCCAGTTGGATTGTGAAGTAGGAGAAGAAGGCGAGGTATCGTACAATATCTGAGGCGATGCCCTGTGGGAGAAATAAAACACATTAAACAGGCTGCATGAGGGGATTAAAATACCAGAATCTCTGTGTTAAAGTTCCTTGAGTTTATTTGTTTCAAGCTATTTCAGTTTTGTAGGTTAGACTTTTTTTTTAATTTTAAAACTAGGAACACAATTAATTGGGTTTGTGGCCGAGTACATGCCACAGAAAAATAACATTGTTTGTTAAATGAAAACATGAGGGGTTTTGTGCTTCGGATGTTTCATCTCTTTCAACATTACTGAACAAATCACACAACATCCTGTGGCGTACAGCGTTGTTTATCGTCACTGCGGCTTTGTGTGCAGTTATACAGCTTTCCCCTTGCTTACACATTGTATAGCAGCGGATGGTTTATGTACCAGGATCACAGACACAATAAAGAGTATTTTGGACCTTTAAGCTAAATCAGGGTGAAAACCAAGAGTCTTTAATGGTGTACTTTATATAAATGAAGCGATAGTTAAAGCTGCCTCTCAGTCACGCTAAGAGCCCATATCTGTAAATAGGGAGATTGTGGTTTTACAAACCAGCACCCTCACTTTCAATCAAGGCAGCAGCTGCAATATTAACCACTCAGAGACTTTTGTGAAATGTAGGACTTGGATGTTATTCTTGACATACAGAAATTGTGGGTTCTGGCAGAGGCATTGTTTACCATCGGGTCAACACCACCGCCTCAGCCAGCCTGTTGTGCAGTAGTATGGGTATGCATGACAGCGGGAGCCATGGTAAACACTAAAATGAATTTCTCTGAAAAGTGTGGGGCCATGCCTAGAAAGAAGATATGAAGGGGCCAAATGGATCCGGCCACACACTGAAAAACAGGGTCAGGATGGTCGGAGAGTGGGTGGGAAAAATGTAGGTCAAGCAACTAAGAATGGCCAAGGATCCACAAACATGAACTCTGTCAACTGCAGCCGTCAACGCTGCGATGTGAATTAGACACTTTCTTTATAAATATTTGGAAAGTGTGTCAGTACAAGATGTAAATGGAAACTGGCACAGATGATGAAATCGGAGCTGTGTGGCATCAGTTTTGATGTTTTACTGCTTATCATCCATCAACATGAATGGACATTTGTCACATAATAGTACAAATGTCAGGACTAAATATAACATGAACACATTTGACAAATATTGTAGAAATGACACTGATTGGGATAAACTGGGAAAGGACAAAGTGCTTCATTATTGATGAGCAAGCAAATAAACCAATTTCTTATGATTACAATATAGAAGTGGATCTATTACTTCACCAGTTAATACCTACACTTGGTCAGGAAGTATTTGTCTTTAATGTTACATTTTTAATTTGATGCACTTATACAACTGCAATTGTGTAGAAAATACCATATTTTCCCAAAAACCAACAGTGACTCTTATAATCCGATGTACCTTATATATGGATCAATATTGGTTAATTATGGCTACCGTAGTCAGGGGGCGTATATTGTGATTGAACGTTTGATTTACCGTAGCGGAATCAGACTGTTTCTTTTACGTGTTTACTGAATCAGGGAAAAGTTCCCTCCACGTTTGTGATGCACTAACTACGTGATAAAAAGTTGTACTACCTGTTGTACCTTGCTGTTGGTAAAAGATAATACTACGTCACTGACGTTACCTCGGGGAAAAAAATAAAACAGCTGTTCATGTAGCTTTGAACTGTGACAAATGGAGGTGGAAATACATTGTTTTCAATGAAGGCGGCACAAATACCAGTAAGAGCTACCGGTATTTGCATCTTAAATGAGTAAATAAAAG
>OOFC01042125.1:0-13791 GCA_900323345.1 Pseudochromis fuscus | reverse complement strand
TCTTGCGAGCGTGTCATTGGACAGTGGGATGGTTTTTATTTTTGCAGCACTTTCGTTGTCAAGCATGACAGAAACCATGTCTACTGCTGCAGGTAGTATCAACTCCTCTGCAATTGTGTGGGGTTTTTTGCACTGCACAATATGGTAGGCCACTTTACATGACGCTAAACGTGCTCGCTGGTTTACTGATGTAGCCTTCAAAAAGCGGGATGATTGTTGGTCGTTTTCGCTGAAAAAAATCAAGCGGCTTACCAACGTGTTGAGGATGTAATGTCTGTAGGTGCCGTCTTAATTTATTTGGCTTCATGCTGTCTGCTGCCAACATTTTCAGACACAGTTAACACACCAATCTTTCCTCGTCTCCCACCGTAGTGACGGTGAAGCCAAGCGCTAGATAAGCTTCCTCATATTTTCTCGTCTTAGCTTTTGGGAGACTTTCATTTGTCTCTTTACCTCCGTCTTTCCCCGCCTTTCTTTTCATTACCGTTAAATATTTCTCCATGGTGTCTCTGGGGGGTTTGTTGACAGCAATTTAAAAAGTTTTAAATTTTAGACTTTGACAATGAGAGCACCACTGCACCACCTGCTGCCGTGGATGTGCAATTACACTTAACTCGGCAAAAGCAAAGCCTTTTCCCCAGGGTCATACGCGCCCCCCCTGGCATCGCATTGCATTAGGGGGCATTAGGGGCTCTGTACTTTTTTTTCACCCATCTCTTTTTTGCCCCCATGTCCCTTGTCTTTTTTTTTTTTCACTCGTCTCTTTTTTTTCCATGTCCCTTTAGGGACTCCGTAGCTAAGTGACAACTAATCAAACTGACTAATGAAATAACACTGGTAAGTAGAACAAAGGGCTTTTTTTAGGATTTGTTTAGTTTGGGTTGTAACTGTACTAAAATAAATTATGCTCTAAGACCCAGGAGTGATTTTTGATGCAATATTTAACATAAGCATGTTATGTCTGAAAACTTTTTTGATTTTGTCTGACTTGCAATACTGTTGAACCTCTCAGCACTAGACACAGACCACATTGCCTACACTGTTCTGCTTATACTGCAGTAAGCCTGCACTTTCATATAGTATCCATGATTTTATTTTAAATTAAATATGCTGAAGCTCAGACTGTCAGGAACAAAGAATCGATAACTGACAAAATATTTATGTACTCTATGTAAAAATGACATTGACAGATTTTGGCTGCACAGTGTGCAACTAGTCATAATAGCAGCAGCACATCCCGATCAGAAATATCCAGGTGTTGAAATGTTTATTGTGATGGATAACCCTATCAGGTTTTTCACTGCTGGTGACAAATAAAGCTGATAGGTGCCTGGAATGTCAGGAAATCAATATAGAAAATAACCAAATGACTTAGAAAATGTTTAGTAATAGTATCCAAAACTGCAGTTAATGGGCTAAAACAAGCAAATCCCCCTGTTTACTGTGACATTAACTAGACCAATTACGTAATGTAAGGCAGCGGTAGAGAGGATCATTACATCGAGATGAAATTAGAGCGTGGAGATGTACCGTCTAAGATCTGCTACCACAAGAAGTGAAATTAAAAATTAAGAATCAATACCACTGTGCAACCTAGTGCCCTGGAGGTCTGCACCATGCAGCCTGTAATCACATTGTCCCTGATTGCTTCATTGCATCTCACCCCATTCTTTGTCAGGAAAGAGAGTGAAAGAGACCATCTTTACTTACCTTTAATAAAAACATAAAGGCAAGAACAGAAGGATTTGTCCTAAATTCTTTAGTGGTTGATGATTTGTCTCTCTTGACCTTTTTGCATCCACCTGGTAATGTATTTTTGTTATATTGTCTGCTGTGTCTCTCCATTTCAATAACCATTACATTACTCGAACATGTGTGGAGGACATCCTGGCCTTTCTAATCATTTCTCAATTGAGCCTTCAATATCTCTCTCCTTGGTTACTGTTGCTATGTGTCAAACTCTCGCATCAAGCATGCAAAATGACAACATTTTCAACAATATCAGTGAGAGATACACTAAAGAAAATATCAAAATTTTGAAAAATACTTATGAAATATCATAGAAAAGTAGACAAAAAGCACAACAGCCTACATCTGAAGGCTACACAATATAGTCAGCAGAGTACTGTGAGTATTGTGCTCAGCAGTCCAAGTGTAAGTGTCATGCGCCCTACAAATAAAGTACAAATAGTGCAGCACAAACAAATACAGTTATTGTTCCTCTACAGCAAGGTGACCAAATACTAGTACTAGTGCTGTCAGGCGATTAAAAAATCAGTGCTATTAATTAATTATGGTTTGTAATTAATTAATCTAATTAATCTCATTTTTAATCTCACCTAAAAATTGCTGAAAAAAGTGCTCATCTTCTGATATATTCATTGAAATTCATTAAATTATTGTGGCATATCAAAAGATTAATAGCTATATCACAAAAAAGTGGCTCTATAAAGTCATTTATTGTTTTTGTTTTCAAGTTAACAGACTTAAACACATGCATTATTATTGCCTTTTACACTTCACTGTGTTTGAGTGTTCTTCCTCAATTAATTAGAAAATGAAAACAAAATAAAACATTCAATCAATACAAAAGTGCTGTAAGTTAACATATCAGAGAACAAGAACATGTTTCTGAGCAATACAAGTACTGAAAAGTGAACTTGTTGCTTTTTCTCTGCTGTAGATAATATATAAAATAGACCCATTAATCAAAGTGCTGTAAGTTAACATCAAACAAACAGTAAGGACACTTTTTCTGAGCATTGAACTTTTAGGTTAGCAGGTCAAAAATAAACACTATTCATCATTACAAAATAAAGTGCTGAACTAATAATAATGAAAAAAAAAAAAATCATTTCTAGTAGGCTACAAAGGCCAATGACCCATCTTACAAGCCGCTATGCTAAGACCTCATGCATTTTTCTAGTCCTTCAGCCAGTCACTGAGACAGACTAACTTGGTCACATTTTCTGGGAGCAAGGCTGCCCTTTTCTTTTGCACTATGTGACCTGCAAGGCTAAACAGTCTCTCACAAGGTACAGAGGTGGCCGGGGAGGCCAGGTACTTGCGTGCAAGGGCTGACAGATTTTCATAGGCTCCTGAGTGACCATTCCACCACTGCAAGGGACAGTCATCAGAACTGATGCTGGGCTCTGCTCTGTAGCGCTGCAGCTCTCCAGACTCCATTCCATCTTCTTCTGAGTCAGAGTCAGACTCCAGCAGGAGAATGCTTCTCCTCCTCTTCTGAGCTGGTTCATTTTCCTCTGTGGTGGGCTGGAGAGTAGCTGCTCTTCTGGGCTCTGCTGCCTGAAGCATGTTCTCCAGAGTGGTCCATACCTAAGTGAAGGAATTACTGTCATTAATACCACGTACAGAAGGCTGTTTTATTTATTTTTATTTTATATAACTTTGTGAAGTACTTTGTGTAGCATTTCTTATGTATGAAAATGAATATACAAGTTTGATTTGAAAAAACTGAGTCATTAGTCCAGCTTTACCTGTTCCCTCTTTTCTCTTGGAAGACATTTCAAATCCTTGAAATGTGGATCCAGTGCTGTGGCCACCTGGAACCATGTCTCGTTCACATTGGCTCGCCGAGCTGCCAAGTCCCTCTGAAATTCATTCCTGAATTTTACCACGTAGGCTGGATCATCATCATTGACGTCCATGACACGGTTCAGATGGCGAAAAGCACTACAGAGCAAGAGACGTAGGCCTCACCACCCAGCAGCTCAGTCACAAACCTGTAGAAGTAGATAGGTTTGCTAAATAAACTTTTCTGAACATTTAAATTAAAATCATTCAATTCAATTCAATTTAAGTGTCCTTAAGAAATTATCTAATGTTCATTATATTGTGTTACAGGAATAATACTTAAGTATATGGCAGAAGCAGACATTTGTTCCAAAAAAAATAAAATAAAATACCTGCCATAAACTGTCAGGCTGTGGCACTATTTCTCTCTGAAAGTTGTGAATCATATTTTCAAACTAATTATGGTGAAAAATTTGGATGTTTGAAACAGACCAGAAAATAGCATTTTCAAATGTGAGTGTCCCTGTTTTTTTTTTGTAAAACTATTATAGCTTTTTTTTTTTTTTTAACTAGACAGGTGTTTATCTGAACTTACTTGCAAGGTTCAGCCGTTGCAGTTTGCTCCACTCAGCTTCGGTTGGAATGACCAATCTGTGGTTGTTCTGTTGGTCCACGTAGCCTGGACAGCCTCTCGGTTGCGCAGGAGGCGTGAGACCATCGCAAGTGTCGAATTCCACCTTGTTGGTACATCCTGTATGACTTGTTCGCTTTTTTCCCAAGTGCTACCTGTTGCTGGTTAAGTTCTGTGGTACTCGCAGGACTTTGCTTAAAATGACCGACAATTTTGCAGCACTTCGCTAGTACAACAGAAAACCCACTGTTGTCGAGGCAGACCGTGATGGATCTCTGGAGAATGTGAGCATTACAGGCAATGTGCTCGTATGGAAGGGCTCTCATAGCAGCCAGCATGTTTGCTGCGCTGTCTGTACCGATGGTGGATATTTTGGTTTCAGTCCCCCAGTTATTTGCCTACCTTAAGGAACTGTTCTGCGCATTTATCAGCAAAGTGCCTGGTTTCAGTCTTCATAACTGTCAGTGCAAAGGAGTTTAGGTTCCAATCGGAATCAATGAAGTGTCCGGTCACCCCCAAATAGCTGTGGTTGCTACCTGAGGTCCAGTGATCTCCAGTTATGGTGACACAGTTGGCTGAACCCTCGGCTAAACTCTTAAGTTTGTTTTTCTTTTCGCCTTCATACATCTTGTTGATTTTAGTCATCACTGTAGTCCTGCACGGCGGCTTGTAAGATGGGTCACTGGACGCAGTTTGCAGCACCTCTGTTAATCCTTCATCTTCCACAATGTTTATAGGGTGGCAGTTCATAGCTATCCACTATTACGTTGGTTAGCCTCTCGGCCACAGACTTGCTCATGCGGATGATGTTTTCCTCCAGTTTTGTTTGGCGGAGAGCTTTAGAAGGGTCGGCTAAGTTGCTAACAGCTTCGCTACAAACATTAGCTTTGCCGCCGGCGGCACTCTCGAGCGGATGCTTAGCGTTCATGTGGTAAGCTAAACTTGAGCTGCTTCGGTGATAAGCAAACTCTTTCTTACAGAGAAGGCAGATCACTCTACCTTTATTGATGGTACCGTCGGGGTGTTTTGTAAATGTAAATTTCCCATTCATTGGGCCGACAACTTTCATATGCTCCTCCATTTCAGCGTTTCTTCAACTTGCCGCTACAGACCAACAAGACACAGCAGTAGTATGCAGTATAGTAGTATACACAGCTTATGCTAACAACGCAAACACAATGCCAGTCAAACAACGCCCACCTCAGGTGTGGCAGACCATTGTTTTACCACCATTGTTTTCCCACCCCAAAGCGAGTTGCCCATAGGCAGTAAAGTATGAGATTAACGCGACTAAGAAATATCACGCACTAAATATAACTATAATTAATTGATCGCAACTAACGCGCTAATCTGACACCCCTAACTAGTACTTCTCTTCTCCCACTTCTCCGTCAGTGTGATGGCCACAGCCACACAGGAACATAGCCAGGAAGGGTAATGTACATAGGTCTAACTTTAAGCACTTTTATTTAATTTGCAGCCACACCCCAAACATTTCAGTCACAAACTTCAGTTAACAACAGTTTTGTAATATACTGGGATGTTTGGCAGAAGAACGAGTCGAGGGCTGAAACTTTAACACAGGCTTTACTGCAACTCTCCGTAGCACACGCACGGTACAGGTTATAAACACTGCCTGATGCTATATTCGTTGGCCAACCAAGAACTAACCCCGAGACCAGAATGTCTCCATTTTAACCACCAGGTGGCAACAAACTCACTCTATTACACTCCTTCCCCTTTAGCTATGTAGCCTTAATCTGGAGTAAACAAAAAAACATTCAGTTCTTCTTTTAGATAAGAAAATATACTGCTCTCAAACCATAACCATATTATGTCTGCAAAAAATACCTCATAGCAGTTTATCCAATAATGCTAACAACAAAAAATTATGCCTCTCATTCAGGTTACACCACAGTACAGATTTGAATATACTGTATTTCAAAAAGTCAGTCTCTGTGGTTTTGCTCGGATCCTTTCCGGGTATCTGCGTTCCACAGGAGCACTTCCATTTGCTGGTGTTGATGCAGGTACTGGTGGTACTCTGACAGTCTGTTCAGTTTGGTTGGTCGTGACAGGCGTTAAAGTTTGGCTCACTTGTGTTTTGGGTGAAACAGCGGGAACAGCACAGTCCACCGTTATTGGAGGAACTATTTCTGCAGGTGGTGGCAAAAACTTAGTCAGAGATTCCTCAACATTTCCTCGCCATGGTAACATGTGGTCGACATGCACTGTACGCTGTCTCTGTCCCTCTTGAATCAGGTAAGTGACTGCTCCCAGCCTCTTTAGAACTGTCGCTCTAATCCATTTTCCTGTTCCTCCCCTGAAATGTCGGATGCGTACAGCCTCTCCCTCCAGGAAGAAACGTATGGGTGGGACCCCAACATCATGATGACGTTTCTGTTCAGCTTGTTTTTCCTCCACCCGTCTGACAAGTTCAGGTTTAAGCAGACTGAAACGGGTGCGGATCTGACGTTTCAGGAACAACTCTGCTGGAGTGCGACCAGTCACAGTGTGTGGTGTGCTGCGGTACATAAGAAGGAAATTTGCTAATCTGTGGCTAAGTGACATAGGAGCTCTAACATCTGCTTCTAGCACATCTTTCATCAGAGCACATTTTAAGATTTGCACTGACCGCTCTGCTGCTCCATTTGATGCAGGATGATAAGCAGGTACGGCTGTGTGCTTGATGCCATTACCTTGCAAGAACTGAGTGAATTCCTTTGATACAAGCTGAGGGCCATTATCTGACACAAGCTCTTCTGGTAGTCCATATGAAGCAAACAGGTTTCGTAGCACTTCGATAGTGTTTTGGGAGGTTATGGAAGACATGGGAAACACTTATAACCACTTCGAATGGCTATCAATGACCACCAAATAGTAGTGCTTATCTTTTTCAGCAAAATCAATGTGAATTCTCTGCCACACTCTTTCAGGCCATCTCCACGAGTGTAGTGGTGCTACAGCTGGCATTTTCTGCACCGCCTGGCAGATAGCACAACTTTGCACAAGATCCTGAATTTCACCATCACAACCTGGCCACCAGAGGTAGCTGCGGGCGAGAGCCTTCATGCGACAGATACCTGGGTGCTCATGATGTAGGTCTTCCAGCAATCTCTGGCGATAAGCAGGTGGTATTATGACTCGTTGTCCCCACAGGATACAACCTTGGTCTGCTGACAACTCCTGTCTGCGTGTGAAATAAGGCTTAAGTGCTTCATCTTGAACATAGCTAGGCCAGCCATTCATGGTGTAGCTCCATACTTTACTGAGTATAGGATCTTTCAGTATCGCCTTTTCAATGTCTTTTGCACACACAGGCAATTCTTCCATGTGTGAAAAATAGAAGATATTTCCCTCTTCTGCTGTGTTGTCCGCCATGGCATGTGGCAGGCGCGACAAAGCGTCAGCATTTGCGTGCTCAGCTGACTTCCTGTATTCAATGTCATAGTTGTATGCCATGAGGATTAGTGCCCAACGTTGCATTCTCAATGCTGCCAATGTTGGAACTGCTGACTTTGGACCCAGTATGGCCAACAATGGCTTGTGATCTGTGAGAAGTGTGAATTTTCTCCCATACAGATATTTGTGGAATTTTTTCACCCCAAAAATGATGGCAAGGGCCTCTTTTTCGATCTGGGCATATTTCCGTTCAGCTCCAGATAGGGTCCTTGATGCAAACGCCACAGGTCGTTCTTCTCCATTTTCCATGACATGAGAAATTACTGCACCCACTCCATAGGGTGAAGCATCACAGTCAATTTTCAGTGGCAAGTGTGTGTTGTAGTGCACTAACACCTTGTTTTGCAGCAATAGTTGTTTTGCATCCTCCAATGCCTTATCACACTCGGTGGTCCACATCCACTTACTGTCTTTCTTCAGTAGGTCATGCAGGGGCTGCAGGACAGTAGATGGGTTTTTTAAGAAACGGCTGTAGTAGTTTAGAAGACCTAAGAAAGACTTCAGTTCTGTGACATTTGTTGGTTTAGGTGCTTCTGTTATGGCCGCCACTTTCTCATCAGTGGGGTGTAAGCCATCTTTGTCAATGCGGTGTCCCAGATACTCCACACTGTCCTGAAGGAAATGGCATTTGGAGAGTTTCACTCTTACCCCATGCTTCTCGAGTCGTGTGAGCACCTCATCTAGCCTTTTTAAGTGTTCATCTTCAGCCGTGATCAGGATATCATCCAAAAAACAGGTCACATGGTCCAGCCCTTGAAGAATTTGGTCCATGACAGACTGAAAGATTGAGGGAGCACTGGAAACAATATAGCTGAGTCTGTGATACTTGTACAGTCCCTTGTGCGTATTTATAGTCAAATACTTTTCTGACTCTTCATCTAACTGCAACTGCTGGTATGCATGAGAGAGGTCAAGTTTACTGAATGATGTTCCTCCAGCTAAAGTAGCAAACAAATCTTCAGTATTGGGTAGTGGGTATGTCTCCTCTTCGACACACTGATTGACACTAACCTTATAGTCACCGCATATCCTGAGTGTCTTGTCTGCTTTAGGCACTGTGACTATGGGAGCTGCCCACTCACTTTTTTCAATCTTTGAGATCACCTTTGCTTTCTCCAACCGATTTAGCTCCTTCTCCACAGCTTCCTTGAGAGCATAAGGAACCGGGCGAGCTTTACAAAAGATTGGTGAAGTATCGGGCTTTGTGCGGATTTTGGCTTTGAAGCCTTGAATGCAGCCTTGGTCCTCTGAGAAGACTGCCTGGTGACGCTGGATCACTGCTTGAACTGCTGGGTTTTTACTTGACTGTGTCAGGACTGTGTGCACTGTGAAAATCTGTTTCCAGTTCAGATGCAGTTTCTTAAGCCAGTTCCGGCCAATCAGAGCAGGTCTGTTTCCCTTAACAATAACCAGTGGTAAAGTAATCTGTTCTGTCTGGTACTTTACTGGTATCATTATGTACCCTCGAATGGCAATGTTTTGGCCCGAGTATGATCTCAGCTTTAGTCCCACAGCTGGCCTTATGGGAAAATTGGTGAGGTTTGCCTGGTAAAACTTGTCAGATACCACTGACACTGCTGACCCAGTATCCAGCAGCATAGTTGTGCTCTTCTCACCCAGTGCTAACCTTGTACCCCTTTTCACAGCCAGAAGTAGAGTATATTGCATAAACTCCAAAAAGTTCATCATCATCATTTGTTTGGAAGGCATTTCCCTCTTTTTCCACATACTGAGTTTGGGCTTTTGCCTTCCCTGTTCTGCAAGCACGAGCAATATGTCCAATTTTAGAACATGTATGGCACTTTTCCTTTTTAAATCTGCAGTCACGTGCTGAGTGTCTTCCGCCACACCTATAGCAGGTTTGTTGCACTACTGTGTCTCTTTTAAAACTCTGTTTGTCCTTTGCTTTGTTGTAATTTTCTCTTCTGGACTGTCCTTTCCTCCCTTTGTCAGGAAAGGTTTGTACACTGGAGAGGGCATTCACCTGGTGAGGCGCACTGCGTCCAGAAAACTCCATCGTATTTTTGGATGCAAGCTCCATTGACACTGCAATCTCACAAGCACGCGAAAAAGTCAGATCCTTTTCTGACAGCAATCTGCGCTGCACTGTATCAGAACATAATCCACTCACAAAGCGATCTCTCAGAGCCTCCTCCAAGTACTGTCCAAAATTGCAGGTAGCTGACAACTGCCTCAGAGCCACGACATAATCAGATACAGATTCCCCTTCCTTTTGGTTACGTTTTTGAAAACGAAAGCGTTCAGCAATCACTACCGGTGCTGGCTTGTAATGCAAAGATAACGCTTTTGTCAGCTCTTCATAGCGCAGAGTACTGGGCGCCGCTGCAGACACAAGGTTCTTTAGCAGTTTATACGTGTCCGCCCCGATCACAGAAAGAAACACACATACTTTCTTTTCATCACTGATATCATTTGCAAGCATCCACTGCTCCATGCGCTCCAGATAAGAATCAAAATCCTCCTTTGATTCATTGAATTCATCCACGCGACCAACTTGCATAGCCATTTTAGCTTAGCCGATGCTAGCTATAAGCGACTCGTGCCCGGTTCCTTCACAAAAAACAAAAACTTTCATCTGTTTACATACGACCAGTGTACGGTCCGCTATGCAGCTGTCTTCATGCTGTGGTGTTCTTTTAGATCCTCGTCGCCATTTGTAATTTACTGGGATGTTTGGCAGAAGAACGAGTCGAGGGCTGTAACTTTAACACAGGCTTTACTGCAACTCTTCGTAGCACACGCACAGTACAGGTTATAAACACTGCTTGACGCTATATTCGTTGGCCAACCAAGAACTAACCCCGAGACCAGAATGTCTCCATTTTAACGACCAGGTGGCAACAAACTCACTCTATTACAAGTTTATTTTATTTAGTTCCTTTATTTAGCCATACATTGTTTTAATGGGTGCACACATTCTTACAATGTAAGGTTATGCACATTTTCTGTTATTAAGTTCTTTCTTTGTTTTGAGTTCCCTTGTGGTAGGTGATGTCCCTTCCTGGCAAGGCAAAAGGCATGGCCAAGGGAGAAGGCCCATTAAATCCTGTGGCCTGCCAATCGGGCTGTACCATGTGATTGCTTGGGTTTGGGGGAATTTGTGTTTAGTTAGGTGTCGGTAGACATTAAGTTCTAGTTAGCGTCAAGCTGCTATATATGTTCCCCTTGTGTGTCATTATGTTAGGTCAGGTTGATTAGGTTATTTCATTTGGTTAATGTCTTGATTTGCCTTATTTTGAGTAACATTATATTTTGTTGACCTGTTTTATGTAAACCTGGTTGTTAAGTTTTGTGGTTTATATTATTTGGTTTTGGGTAAATAAAACCCTTTATATTTGAAGAAAAACCTGTTTCCTAATTCCTGTACTGTTTGATCCTTAACAGGGGCAGCAGTCTTAGCAGAGAAGCCCAGACAGCCCTCTTGCCAGCCACTTCCACCAGCTCTTCCGGGGGGATCTCGAGGCAATTCCAGGCCAGTTGACAGATATAATCTAACCAGCATGTCCTGGCTCGGCCCCCGGGTCTCCTCCCAGTTGGACACACCTGAAACACCTCCCCAGGGAGGCGTCCAGGAGGCATCCTCACCAGTTGCCCAAACCACCTCAGCTGGCTCCTCTCGACATGGAGGAGCAGCAGCTCTACTCAGATGACCAAGCTCCTTGCCCTATCTCAAAGGCTGAGCCCAGCCACCATGCAGATGAAACTTCTTTCAGCTGCTTGTATCCGTGATCTCGTTCTTTCAGTCATTACCCAAAGCTCAAGAAAAAAGGTGAGGGTTGGAGCATAGAAACAGAGAGCCTCGCTATCTGGCTTAGCTCCCCCTTCACCTCAACAGACCGGTTCAACATCGGCATCACTGCAAATGCCGCCCCGCTCCGCCTGTCAACCTCCCACTGCATTCTATCCTAACCGGTGAACAAGATCCCAAGATACTTAACCCTTTACCACCTGGGCTTCCAAATTTCCACCATGACGTTTTAGGCTTATTTTGGTTTTAAATTCAAATTTAACTTGCAAAATCTAACATTCATGTGTAATTGCAGTGTATTTGTTCACTAAAACTCTAAAATCAAAATCTGTTTTTCTGCTATTCTTGCTTCATTATCATTGTCATTACACTCTTACAAAATGTAGTGAATAGTAAATCGGCTACTTTGCCAGGTTCTGGGAGAGGTGCAAGTGAAATTACCGTAATAACACCATATTCACTGTAAAGTACAACTTCTCACCTGTCAGGAACCATTGGACTATTTCTGATTGCACAAACTGTGACATAATTGCAGTAATCCAAAGACGCATGTGCAGATGTATCGCTGACGCTACGCTCAGAGGTAAAGGGTTAAACTCCTCCACCTGAGGCAGGACCTCCTCTTCAACTTACAGTGGGCAATCCACCCTTTTCTGCTGAGAACATGGCCTCTGATTTGGAGGTGCTGATCCTCATCCAAACGGCTTTACACTTGGCTGCGACCCACCATAGCAAGAGCTGAAGTTGCTCCTCGATGAAACCAAGAGGACCACATCATCCACAAAACGCAGAAATGAGATCTTCCCGCCACCTATTTCGACCCACTACAGAGGGTAAAGAGCTGGTCCATGGTTGCATGACCAGGACGAAAACCACATTTATACCTTACATGCATAACAGGAAACTACAACCTATAAAGGTTTGGCACAACAATGACACACAGCAAAGGCTGGTAAAATAAAGACCACGCCTACATCTTCAATAGTGGTCAAAAGCCAGACATGATTGGAGACCAGCAGTAATTCGGATTAGGAAATAAACCCCATAAAAGAACCTTTTGACTGCATTTTGCAGGAACAAAAGATGGCACCTTCTCTGAAGATGTCCTCAAAAATATCCCCCTCTTAACTTTGAGGATATCTGCTGCCTCGGCACTTCCCCTGACCCAAAATGGCTGCTTGTTTACCACATGTTATGGGAGCAGGTGGAGTAAGTCCTTAAAAATAACAGTTTTGGGGTAAACAGAGGCTTGGACACATTTCTGGGTTTCACTACAATTTGGTGTCCCTGTGGTGAAGACCTGGTGTTAACCACCAGCCTGTTTCCTAATGCTACACTTCAGATTGGTGTCATGGCTCACCTCCTCCGTATTGCTGTATCTGTTACAGGGAAGCCTGTGAATCTCTCCCCAGCCCATTAAGATAAATAGGCAGAGTACAACACATGCCTCTCTGAGGGCTTATACCCTGGAGCTCCAACCTGCATGCATGTAGCCCTGTATTACCTCTGCCAAACTTTTATGAGCCGTTCCAGCTGTTGTACAGCACTCATCAACAATCACGGACAACAAAAAGGCAAGGAAATATTTGCATTACGAATTCAATGGAGTTCATGAGGGAAAAACGGTTTTTCATAATCCATGGTGTGGTTTATCGTCTAGCAAGAAAAGAGAAAGAAATGTGCATTTTGTGGCATTTTAAGACATGGGGAACTAATTAAGACCAGTAGCCACAAGATCTGAGTAGTAGATCTTGGTCAAATTTCAACTTGAAATGTCAGTTGCACATCATGCATCCACAAATTAAACATTTATTTATTTATTTATTTATTTATTTGATATGGACATAACAATAACATTGGACAAAACCAGATGTATTGCTATAAGTGTTATAGCAAACTGCTAATTTACAACACCTGTCCATAGGAGGCTTTTAAAATACAAAAACAAATCATCAAAAAGAAACAAATACATCACTGTTTACATTTCATATGAAGTTGTCGTGTGTACAGCTTTGACTGGACTTAAGCCACTGTTTCAGACCCCTGTTAAAAGTGTTCATGTTATTCTGCAGTTTAAAGTCAGAGGGAAGGGAGTTCCACAGTCTTGTTCCATTAAAGGTGAAACTCAACTGTCCAAAAGATGTTCTACATTTTGGAAGCACACAGTCTCCTCTGACAGAGGCTCTGGTGGAAGGTCTGAGAGAGCCCTGCCGTCTAACAATAAGAGCTGAAAACAGCGGCGACACATGACAATTCAGACATTTAAAAACCAATTTCAAAATAGTAAAATTTACAAAATTATCAAAAGTAAAAAGATGATGTCTTTGAATAATATCACAGTGGTGCCATCTCATAGGTTTTCTGTCAAACACCTTAATTGTTTGCTTATACAGTG
>OOFC01042124.1:0-10285 GCA_900323345.1 Pseudochromis fuscus | reverse complement strand
CCATCATGTTGTAGTTTTCATCCAACGTGTTGTAGTTTTCATCCAACATGTTGTAGTTTTCATCCAACGTGTTGTAGTTTTCATCCATCGTGTTGTAGTTTTCATCCATCGTGTTGTAGTTTTCATCCAGCATGTTGTAGTTTTCATCCAACGTGTTGTAGTTTTCATCCAACGTGTTGTAGTTTTCATCCATCGTGTTGTAGTTTTCATCCAGCATGTTGTAGTTTTCATCCATTGAGTTGTAGTTTTCATCCAACGTGTTGTAGTTTTCATCCAACATGTTCTAGTTTTCATCCATCATGTTGTAGTTCTTACTCAACATTTTGTAGTTTAAAACTACAGTTTTTATTCAACATTTTCTAGTTTTTATCCAACATGTTGTAGTTTTTACTCAACATGTTGTAGTTTTTATCCAACATTTTGTAGTATTTATTCAACATTTTGTTATTTTTATTCAACATTTTCTTGATTTTTTAGATAAAAACAATAAAATATTTGGTAAACCTACAACATATTGGATGAAAACTACAACATGTAGAGGGAAATCCACCTTCCTGGGTTAAATTAACTCAGTATGTAGTTGGTCCAATATTGACCCAGCTCTGGATTAAAACAACAATATTTTTAGTGTGTAGGTTCAGTATGTGGACGCTACACATAGTGAGTTAAACTTTTTGATAAATGGTCAAATATGCCGAAAATGTCTCCTCATGGTCTCTCAGTATTACAGCCATCACCCTCTGTATGTTTGTATGTTGTATTTAGTAGAGAGAGAAGATTCTATAATGTTTGTTAAGTGTGTTATTTGGTTTATTTTGATGAACACTCAGTTATTAATTCATTCAGAACTGGAAAAAAACACATGATAAAAAGCTCTGAAAAGGTTTAAAAATAGACGCTACAGTAGAGACCTGAAGTCAAATGACTTGAAATGACTAAAATATGAATATTTACATTGATTTAATGTTATATTTCTAACCAGCTCAGCAGTTCACGCTCCTCCTGCTGCTGTCGGGATTGATATTGTGTGTTTTCCCTTTTTCGCAGACGTGTGGACCTCGGAGGCACAGCGTGAATGAGTAATCCTCTTCTTGACCTTACACACCTCCCACTGTTTGAACAGCCCCACCTCGCAGCCTCTGGTAAATGTTGGCATTAGCATTTTGGCATTTTCCACTGTTTGTGCTTTTTGCATGTGTGATCTGCGTCGCTCCAGTGTGCAGCCAGGCTCGGCGCTACTGTAGAACCATGAGACGTTTTTCACAGTTTCATCCCCCATCCAAAAAATATAACTCCAGCTGTCATGGATTCAGAGGAACCGTGTCCCGAACAGGAGGGGGGGAGCAGGAGGCCAGAAATCTCAGACGTCAAGAACATCCTCAGTAGATATTCTCAACATGCTGCCTGCCCTTTTCAGGGGGTCAAAAGCTCACTTTTCACTGATCTCATTACAGTCAGTGGCATTTCATTAGCCAGGATCTATCATAAAGCACCATTATCTCACCATCTGATGGAGTCTGCTCTTCACAGCCTCCCAGGCCTGCTATAAATGATAGCTAATCTAATCCTGGAGCTCTGGGAGTCCAACGTGAGGAGAGGGGAGGAGAAGAGGGGGGAGATGGAGGAAGAGCTGAAGACCAAAAAAAAAGAGAATATTAAAAAAAAGAAAGGAAAAGTTTGACCTATTCGTCATCCCTCTGTCTGGATACTGTTACTGATGTTTCACTGGAGCTTCAATAAATCTGCATCTTTCAACTATTCAATATGTCAGAGCTCCTGTGTTTACATGGATTTACAGGTCAATGTCTGTTACACTGTATGTAGCCTGTATGATGAATGTTACACTGGATTGTGAAAGAATATGTAATTTTATGCATGTTTTCCTGCAGATTTTACAGATTTTTTTGTATTTTTTTAACATGCATGACACTAGAAAGCACTCAGAGAGCACAAACCTCCACCAAGGCAGAAACCAGCTGCACTGATGCTATAAACTAAACACTGCTGACCTCTAGTGGTAAAACAGGAGCATTATCTTGGTAAAACCCTTGGATAATATACTGTCTCTCAAATAATATTAATAATGATGATAATACATTAAATCTGCTCATAATATTTTCTGTGGAGGGGAAAACCTCACCTCCTTAAATATTAATACTATTACAAAAATGACAATTTATGTCAGTATATTAAAAATATTTTTAACATATATTAATATATGTTAAAATTTGACCTTTTTTTAATACATGTAAGAGATTTAGAGTGACAGTTATTTTATAAAATTGTGAAGGTTTTTTCAATCAAAATGTTGAATAAATGTGTTTTAGTGTTGTTATTATTTAATGCATTTTTTACACATGAATATCTTTAATTAAACATTAATACCCCAAAACTATAGGATCTATATAAAATAAAGCTCATTGTAAGTGCAGTTGCTTTTACACATGTAAATATCCTTAATTAAACTTTAAAAAGACAAAAATTAAACAAGATTTCATGTAAACTTAACGGTGCACATTTTATTTTCCGATAAAAAATTCAGTGATTAGCTTGACTTATTTGATCTTTTTTTTTTTTTACTGCTTCATTTTGTGTCTGTTTTCCAGTGCAGCTTGTTTATTTCCACCCTCAAAGAAACACTTCATCCTGAACTAAAAAGATTTTCGATACATCCGTCCAAAGTAGCGTCCTCTGCAGCCCGAGCATCCCTCTCCGGGGAGGGCGCCATGACGACTGTGTAG
Source organism: Pseudochromis fuscus (assembly GCA_900323345.1). Classification (NCBI taxonomy): domain Eukaryota; kingdom Metazoa; phylum Chordata; class Actinopteri; family Pseudochromidae; genus Pseudochromis; species Pseudochromis fuscus. Next base: position 7,544 of record OOFC01042124.1, on the reverse strand, counting down.
GTGTGTTTGACCTCTTCACCCCTCTGTGTGAGTGGGAGGCATGTGAACAGTCAAGCTACCAGCGGTAATTAACTCAATTACAGCCGACTGTGCCATAGCATTATGTTATAGGCTTTAATTAACAGCAGAAAAGTGACCCGGGTCTCCTGATTTATGGGTCCTTGAAATAATAGAGGCTTGATGCTCTGATTCCACAGCTGTATGTTTTCAGCGGCGCTGGCATCATCGCTGCCGTCTCGCTTCTTGTAATTCACAGTTGAAAAACCTGAAAAAGATATTTTTTTTAATTCATCTGCTTTCTGCACAGACTTATTTTGGAGCGATTTGTGTGAAATCCTGAGCGAGACGGCGTCGCTGGGTTGTCGTATACGCTGTCACAGAGGAGCTCAAGAGGCTCTCAGCTGCCAGCTGTCAGCCCACTGACAACCACCCTGTAAAAGCTTTTGAAGTGTAAAGCACCAGAGCTCTATTATGTTGAATCACGTCTAAATGTTTCTGTTGATACGGACACTGCCTCGTGTTACCAATTACACACTGGGGCAGAAAAACACCTCGAGGACGCTAGAGTCAATAATTGATTAATAAGGAGGAGGTCCTCACACAAAACTAGACTGAGCATTCAGCTGCAGCCCAAAGAGATTAGACACAAACAAGGAGAAAATACAGGTTTGGTATTTTGAGTTAAAACTGGAAATCATCTGGTCGCTTTTATCCTCTGTTGTGTCCCAGAGGAAAAGATTTGACTTAATTTGAACTAAAACATGAGAAATATTGGCATTAATCTGAAATATCGGATATAAAATAATGGTTTAATGTTACAACAGTATTATAATTCATTTGTTTCGAGATGGTATAAACAAAATCATCCACTGATTTTATTTTTTGAAATTCTTTTGAATATTTTGTCAATAAGTAATTTTACTGTATCATTACAGAAGGTTTTCTCATCAGGTTATGTTTGTTTCTTCTTTCATTTTATTGTGTCTTGTTGGGCGAATGCTTTTATTCTGTGCAGGATCAGATACTGGGATCTGTGTGTTGTGTCACCACAGGAGGGCAGCACTGTTCAGTCTACACCAGGGGTCCCAAACCTTTTTTGCATGGACCAGTTTAATGTCAGCATTATTTTTGCAGACTGACTGTGGCAGATAAATACAGCAAAAATAAAATAACATGACCGGTATAAAAATGAAATCTCTAACACCGAGCGTATCACTGGCGACACAGAGTGACTAGCATAAACCAACTTACTATTATTTCTCGGCCAGTTGTGCTCGCGATGGGATTCCAGCTGATTCTGAAAGCAGTATTACGGCAGTGATGCAGGGGAATGGAGTCATGCTGTGACGTGCAGCATTACCTACATATTACCTACATTAAAGGGCTCTCTATACTCCCGCGGGCGGAGCTCGTGTAGACGTCATTGCGGCTGTCCCGCGCGCATTTTGCCTTTATACTCGAGCGCAACCTACCTGCGCTGTTTTGACAATGTCGCTGCAGTTTCCCTCGTCGGGGTGTCGCTATATGGCTGGTATTGGCCAAGACACCAAACGGTGGAGTTTCTTCTGCATTTATAGGCCAGTTTTGGTAGTTATTTTTACTGTCCCATACAAGGAAGCACGTCATCACAGCATGTGACTACAAACAGACGAATCAGGAGAGGTGATGTCCGCAACATCTTTCACATGGCTACAATTTTTGAGGTGTGCGCAGCAAGTGTTGCAAAGGGGAGTATAAAGTAAGCTTAAGGTAGTGTACGAAAGTTCCACTTGTCGGCTTTCAGAATCAGCTGGATTCACGCCGCTAATGCAGAAAGCTGAAGAACTACGGTGATTTGATTGACACGTCACTTCCTGTCAGCAGCTAAATGAGAGAGTTAAGTTGACCTTTTTCCCTTTGCAACGAAGCTCTCCATAGACAAGCATATTGACATATCAAGAGGCACAGGCGAACGTTAAGTCGGAGAGAATCTGGTCATTTTTCAAAATAAAACGTCTTTCAGACTCTAATAGTCAATAGGACAGAAATGATATAAACTATTTATTCTTCCTGTGTGGCCCGGTAACAAATGCCTCATGGACCGGTACCAGTCTGCGGCTCGGTGGTTGGGGACCACTGGTTTATAGCATCATTACAGCTGGTTTCTGCCTTGGTGGAGGTTTGTGCTCCCTGATGGTTGTATGATGTATGACATGTTTTCATGTGTGTGGATTTACACAGTTGTTTACCACTGTTTAACATGTTAGCATTAGCTCAACTAGAGCTGCTGGGATTGTCAGTATTGGACACAATAAGTGTGAAACAAAACCCAAACATTGTGTTATGAAAACTGGGTTCAAGTGATGGACATCATGAGGGATTCTCTGTTTTTTTTCCAGCTAAAGGTTTAATTCTCACTTCAAGCTCTGGACTAAAAGAATCAGTTCACAGATACCATGAACGTCTTTCAGGTGCTGGAAGGTGAATAACCAAAAAACAGAGGCTAACAAACCCTGAGTGAGTGTTTGTGTGTGAGTTTAAATTAAAATAAAAGGTGGAGAGGAAAAAGCTCTTTGTGCATCTCTGTCTAATAGAATAGATAATGAGCATTTGATAGGATTTTACAGGCAGTACGTGGAGACCCATAATTCCCTTAATCCCAGTGCCCAATAAGACTAAATACAGTTAACCATCAGCATGGCAGTTGTTTCACGATCTCCTTCCACCCACTCGCCACCACCAGCACCATTTCTTGTTTAATAGGAGCCCTGGATATTAATCCCTCAGCGATATTAGCTTCATCTGGAGCATCAGGGGGAGAACACAATGTGATTACACAGAGGAGTTGGTTTGCATGAGTAAGCTCTGTTCCCTCCCTCTTCACTTTCCCTCTAATCTCCTTCATATGAAGATATCTTTTATACATGATACTTTATTATGGATCAGTTTTATATCATGATACTGGCCTGTTGTTGGGTTACATATGTGGAAATTGTTCCTCACTGAGCTCAAAGCATTTAGTTTTGTCTCCCATTATTACTGCAGGCATCCAAAAAGGTTGATACAGATGCTTTAAATATTGTAACATATTTTTTCTTTTTTTAATTTACAGTTTGTCCCTTGAATTTTACACGATTTGTAATATTTGGCTTTTAAGTGTTTTTGTATTTATGAATCACACATGTAAAATAAATAAAACTGATTTTAAAAAGTTCATTATGATGTTTTTATTGTGTAAACTACAAACGACACATAAAACTACAAACCCAGCACTTCAGTTACCGTATTTTCCGGACTATAAGTCGCTACTTTTTTCCGACGCTTTGAACTTAAACACTGGTGTGGCTCATGTATCGGCGGTATGAAGCTCGTTAGCTTTTTACAAGCTAGCAAGCTCAGCGCCGCCGATACAGTTAGCCTCATCACATCAGACCCGGTCAGAGTGGACCACATGAAACTGGCTTATAGACAGGTGCGCTCAATAGTCCAGAAAATACGGTAAATATCATTACTGCCTAAAATTTTAAAAATATTCAGCTTCATCTTTCAAATGAAAAACAGATACATGTGAGATATTGATATATTTGTGAATGTATTAAACCAATAATACATTTAAAGTGTAATAAACCACATTTTCTTTTCTGTCTTTTTTTCAACACAGAAAAAATCTGATGATAAACAAAAAAATTAAATAAAATGACAGATGTGGGACACAACTTTAACATGAGCATCATTCAAATTTCAAAATGAATAATGCATATTTAGGAAAATGTTTTCATTAACTTTAAGAAGAAAACTGTACCAACTGTTGATTACCTCCTATTTAAATTGTAAGTGTCAGATTGAGTATCCAAATACATCACATGTATTCAGTTACTCCCTGTTGAGACTAAACCTTCATACGAGCTGCTCTGGTTATGATTTACAATGAAGAAAAAGTAACAACGAGCCAGTTCACTAATAAAACTTGTGGACAGAGGGCTCATTAGTTCCTGCAGGAGACACTGTGCAGTTTGTACTTTACTCTCTGTTTGTCACCTCCTGATAATTAACTGCAGAATACATCTGGAGATGTCAGTGGAAACTTCATGGTTGTTTTTTATTTTATTTTCTCAGATCCAGCTTCACTGTGGGATGCAGGCTGATGAAGTGGAACTGTGTGAGCTGCCCACTTACTTTAATTCAATTCAACTTTATTTATAGAGGCTTTAAAAAGACAGCAAAGTCAAGCCAAAGTTTAGTTACAAAGTTGTTTGGTTATTGGGAACAGACCAAATAAAAACATGAAACCAAAGAAAAAACAACTGCATTTAAGCCCTGGTGTAATTTATTTGTTAATAAATCAACATGTATAATTTTATTTTCTTAACTGTGCCACACAATTATTGTTAGATTTGCTCTTTTGTCAGATTAACAGACGCATCTTTTTAAGACAAACTGATGTTTTCTCCTTCCACACACACTTTTGTAAACTCTGTACAGTACACATCCTGCTTGGATCTGCAGCTCCTCTGCACAGCACTGCGTCCAAATCATTTAGCTTCCCAAATACAAACGAAGCATCAACTTGTAAACAACCTGTCTGAGCATCAGACCCTGGTGCTGCTCGGTTAACCAGACACACTGTGGTCATACACTGTCAAAGAACAAATAATAAACACACCACAACACAACAAAGTGATTTCATACAACTAAAAATTCAAGACAGTAGTTCTCAGGAGCAGGATGATGCTCAGGCACAGTTATGGATCTGTTTTCGTTTACTTTACAGAGAGACGTACATGTAAACATACAATTATGAAAAACACTAGACTGTATATTTATCTGTATAATGTAACAAAATGTTCTTTTCAAATAAATCTAAATTTTATCCAAGTGAATCCGTATGAAATTTAGATTTATTAAAAAAAAAAAAAAAACTTTATTTTTTTCGATAAAGACAAAAAACACTCACAAGTATTTATTTTTCTCTCATAGATTTAACACCAAATGTAAACACATGTAATACATTTAGTGAAAGTTGAGCCTTGAATTTAACCTTCATTCATTCATTCATCGTCTGTACCTGCCTTATCCAGATTGGGTCTGCTGGGGTGTATCCCAGCTGTCAACAGGAGAGAGGCGGGGTCAGGTCACCAGCCTATCACAGGGTAACACAGGTGATCATCCACACTCACACTTGCACCTACGGTCACTTTTGACTGATCAGTTCACCAGTACGTCTTTGGACTTCGCGAGGAAACTGGAGGATGCAAACTCCACACAGAAAGGCCCGAGCCGAGATTCAAACCCACAACCTTCTTGCTGTGACAGTGCTAACCACTGCACCACTGTGGCGCCTTTTATGTTGATGTCCTTGTACAATTACAGACGACTTCACAATAAAAATATTGTTTTAAGTCTGATTAATTGTTTTGACAAGGGTTTCATTAAACTTTAAAAAGTTAAAATGCTGCTGTGGTTAATTTACTGTGTTTTCTGTGTCTGCAGAGGAGGATCTAGAGGCAGATGGTCACCAGGTTGGATGCTGGGCAGCTGCTCATTGAGTCTTATTCAATCTAAATTTCTCTGATGTGATAAAAAGAAGATGAAAGTGAACAATTTGCTTCTGTAATGTTTTTTTTTCCCCTGTGTAGGAATGTCCCTGAATTGTTAAATAAAAGCAACAGGACTTGATTTTGAAAATAATTTCTTAAAGTGAGACGGCGACTGTTTGAAAACACACATGTTCAAAGTGTTTATCCTCAGGAGTCTTTACTGTAATCCTCTTTAATGATGTAACACAGATACACAGAGAGAATACAACTGAAAGTGTTTGTGAGGGTTGCATCACACACGAGTGAGTTCAAAGACTGCGGCACAAAAAGACATCAAATGAAGTGCGATGGTTAAAAGGGGGCGGGGCTAACTGGTCCAACTGAGTCCACAGTGTGCTTCAAAGGGGACGAAACCCAACCTCACACAGTAAAACACATCAAAAAACAACTTCATCCTCCTCAGCCAAGTCCTGATTCCTGCACATGTCTGATCCGGACTCGGCTTCGGAGCCGCTCTCCGGCCGCACATTCAACAAACCCTTACCACAGCACTCCAGTTACGCCTGATTGGCAATTAGGGACTCCTGATGCTTCCTCGCTCACAGCAAAGAGCAGGGAGAAGATGACAGGCGTGATTCGGTGATTAGGGCTCATCCTTCGACGTGCACTTCCAGATGCAGGCTGGGCCGTTGTGTATCTAACCTCATCACCGGCGTATTAGCATCTGTAGCCGAGGAGAGCCCGGCCACAGGTGAAGCTAATGATGGAAAAGACTCTCCCCGCCGGGAGCGTGATTAGTTAAGGAGCCTGGGCGGCGTTGCTACCTATCCGGGGCGAGATGAATAAAACATAACTGTCAACCAATGGTAATGAGAGATTGGAATCTGGTTCTAACAAAAACACACAGGAGATGGGAAATGGGAAGAAACAAGCACAGACTCAAATAAACTGTGACAACAAATACGTGTGGTGAGTAAATACTACATTTATTCAGGTGGAATCCAGCAAACAGATGTGTACACTGAAAATATGACGACAGTTTCTTGACTTCGGGAGTGTGATTACATAAAATGTGACACAATTGTGATTTATTAAGTGACAGAGATTTACTACTTAGGGATCTCTGGATGTAGCTCGGTTACTTTGGGGTTAAACTCAGGAGAACAAAAGATCTAGTGGAGATGTCACAAAGATAATAACATGACAGAGAAGTAGATTGAAACATCTGTGCTGCACACATCACATTTACAGTGCCTTGCGAAAGTATTCGGCCCCCTTGAACCGTGCAACATTTCGCTACATTTCAGGCTTCAAACATAAAGATATAAAATTTAAATTTTGTGTCAAGAATCAACAACAAGTGGGACACAATCGTGAAGTGGAAAGAAATTTATTGGATAATTTAAACTTTTTTAACAAATAAAAAACTGAAAAGTGGGGCGTGCAATATTATTCGGCCCCTTTACTTTCAGTGCAGCAAACTCACTCCAGAAGTTCAGTGAGGATCTCTGAATGATCGAATGTTGTCCTAAATGACTGATGATGATAAATAGAATCCACCTGCGTGTAATCAAGTCTCCGTATAAATGCACCTGCTCTGTGATAGTCTCAGGGTTCTGTTTAAAGCGCAGAGAGCATCATGAAGACCAAGGAACACACCAGGCAGGTCCGAGATACTGTTGTGGAGAAGTTTAAAGCCGGATTTGGATACAAAAAGATATCCCAAGCTTTAAACATCTCAAGGAGCACTGTGCAAGCCATCATATTGAAATGGAAGGAGTATCAGACCACTGCAAATCTACCAAGACCCGGCCGTCCCTCCAAACTTTCGTCTCAAACAAGGAGAAAACTGATCAGAGATGCAGCCAAGAGGCCCATGATCACTCTGGATGAACTGCAGAGATCTACAGCTGAGGTGGGAGAGTCTGTCCATAGGACAACAATCAGTCGTACACTGCACAAATCTGGCCTTTATGGAAGAGTGGCAAGAAGAAAGCCATTTCTCAAAGATATCCATAAAAAGTCTCG
>OOFC01042123.1:0-29652 GCA_900323345.1 Pseudochromis fuscus | reverse complement strand
TGCTGGGCAGCGGCGAGGCTGGGGTGCTGGGCAGCAGGACCTCCAGGGCACTGGGCAGCGGGTCCTCCACGGCGCTTGAGAGCGGAGAGGCTGAAGTGCTGGGCAGTGGCGTCTCCAGATGCTGGGCAGCAGGACCTCCAGGGCACTGGGCAGCGGGTCCTCCATGGCGCTTGAGAGCGGTGAGGCTGAAGTGTTGGGCAGTGGTGAGGCCGGAGTGCTGGGCAGCGGTGAGGCTGGTCGGTGGCGGCGGCGCCCTCGACTCCTCCTGGAGAGTTTGCCAGGAGGAGGCTCCAATGCACGAGCGGAACTAGTGGGTTCTGGATCCTGGTCAGGTAGAGGGGAAACAGAGGAGCAGGGCTGCTGGGAGGCCGCACAGAGGCCAACAGTCACAGAGTCCTCAGACTCCTGCAACGACCTCCTGAGCTTGGCGGTAATTGTAGCATGATCAGACAGCAAAGGAACTAGGTGATGCCAGGGGTGTGACTGTATGGTATATTCCAGTAGACTGCAAGCTACAATCTTGCGTTTATTGTCGGTGGTCTCTGTGATTACCTCCTGAAACCTGGCTACAGTGGCTACTATTTCACAATAATCTTTAACAAATGAGTCCGAGTCCAGATATCCATACTCAGGGAGTGAACTGAGGAGTTGAGGTGAACAATGGTGTGCATAGTCCATGGTTGAAGGTTGGTACTTCACTTGGTCTGTGTCTGCTGGGTCCGTACTGGCCAGTTCGTTCTGTCAGGGGCCTCTGTCAGGAGGTTAGAAGTTAGTCGATCCTACAGGTTCGAAGTTAGTCTCTGTAGGACAGTTGAATTACTGCTGTTTAGGTGGGACAGTTGCTGCTGTTTAGGTGGGACAGTCCAAAGGTGCATTTATATTTTATCCGTTTGAGGCAGAGCGCTGTTTTTACTCCACACTTGAGATGTTGTTCTATGATGGACATTTATTTCATCCCGCATAAAATTGAGATATGTTAATAGTTTATTGAGAAGTAAAAATATTCTGTGAAATAAAGAGCTTCTTGATATGTATTTCTTTGAGGTATTAAACTATACTAGAACTATAAACTAAATTAATAAACAAAATTAATTATGACTGTTGACTTAAAATAAGAGCGGCACGGTGGTGCAGTGCAGAAGCACTTGTGCCTCACAGCAAGAAGGTTCAGGGTTCGAATCTCGGCTTGGGCAGAGTTTGCTCGGGTGGAGTTTGCATGTTCTCCCTGTGTGTGCGTGGGTTTTCTCCGGGTACTCCAGCTTCCTCCCACAGTCCAATGATATGCTTGTTAGGTGAACTGATCAAACTAAATTGAGTGGGAGTGTGAATGGCTGTTTATCTCTGTGTTAGCCCTGCGATAGGCTGCAACCTGTCCAGGGTGACCCCGCCTCCTGCCTGATGACAGCTGGGATAGGCTCCAGCAGACCCCTGCAACCCAAGTGTGGAGAAGCAGGTATAGAAAATGATTGACTGACTTAAAATAATTGTTTAATTGGATGGCCTTCCTGGTCCACTTGGCCTTGTGCCCTTAGAAAAATTGACAACACTAAAGGCAAAGTGGCTCAGTGGTAGAGCAGCCGTCTATCAACCAAAGGGTCGGTGGTTTGATTCCTGCTCCAGTTGTCGGTGTGTCCTTGGGCAAGACACTTTACCCACCTTTGCCTCGTATGAATGTTGAATGAATGGTTTGGTGGTGGTTGGAGGGGCCATAGCCACAGACTGGCAGGGGGAGCTGTGGCTATCATAGCTTCCTACCACCGGTATGAATGAATAATGGTCTCTGTAAAGCGGTTTGAGTGTCTAGAAAAGTGCTGTATAAATCCAACCATTATTATTATTATTATTATTATTATTATTATTATTAATAATAATAATAATAATAATAATAATAATAATAATAATAATAATAATAATAAAAAATTCCAGGCCTGATTGTAACATTCACAAAGATCAGTGCAGGTTAATTATCCACAACATGGCAGCAGTGCAGAATAACATGAAGTACTGTTCAAGTCATGTGGTGAAAATTCCATATGTTCATATTGCAATATATATTGCAGGGTTAAAAAAAATTGCAATGTCAGTCTTTTCCAATATTGTGCAGCCCTAGTTTCAAATCAAGTTAAACTGTGTCACTAACTTTCCAGAGTGCTCGGTGGTGAAAGGTCAAAATCTAGCGTGCAAATGCTTCATAAAAGCCATCAATAAAAAAACAGTATTTGCACTCTCTTCTGAAAAACACACTTTCCATGGTTCCACATAACAACACATGAGAAGGGGGTAGTGTGATATGCAGACTGATAAACTAATTAGGTAATGCACAGGCCTCTAAACTTTCTCTGGGCCAGACTGATTCCACTGGGACTCATGAGGTAACATTTTTTAATTTTTAAGGTGTTGTTTGTACGAATAAAAATTAGGTTATTTTCAAGTATGTTTAAGATGGCAAGTTAGTTTGGTTGTGTTGTTGGGATTAGCTACAATGAAATACTATTATATTGCTATTTTGCAAGTTAAACTTTTATTGGGTGTGCTATTCACCTACACATAAACATTCACTTGTACTCTGCAGGACAGACACTTTTGGCCTTAAGGTAGTTTTCAGTATATTCTTAGCTCTTTATAATTCTCAACTTAGAGTTTAAAAACTTCTAGTTTAGTTTGATGTCTACTGGTAACTCACTTTCTTTACCATTTTGAGAACACCCGCTTTAAATACATTTCAGTCCAATAACTCTATTTGCATTTAGTGAGGGGTGAACTATTTAAAATTAAGTGTTTGCATGTGCCCTTTTAGCTGAGGGGTTAAGCAGGAGAAGAACCAGCTGTCATGCCTATAAGGTACAACATGGAGAAGGAGGAGGATATTTTCTATGTGCTCCTCCCCCGAATGTATTGTGTCCTATAAGGAAGCACACTGGGTGTGAGCTGTAACCACAAAGTTCCCTCCCCAAATCTAAATGAAACCACATTGGGGGAATGCACTCCCACGCACACACAGTAACACAATCACCTCCACACTCTCGGTCTCAGTCATGTAAATCGCACCAGTCAGAGCTCCTTCCTGTTTTTCAGTAGTTCCGTCTTCTCTTGTGCCGTGTTTGCATAGACTGAGCTGAAATTAAAGTCTGACCAGGAAGAGAGGACGAGAAGCACCTACAAGGAGATCTTGCCAAGACTTTCAAGGGGAGATTTATTTTGTTGGTGTGCGAAGCTTTCTTCCAGCAGTCTCGACCTGAAGCCATGGAAGCTATGAGAGGTGTTGATAGGGTTGAAGGGAGCAGAAAAGTACTTTGAAAGCAGAGGACTGACTTTAAAAAAAGAAAAAGAAAAAAGAAAACAGCAAAAGAGCTTCAACCAGTTGAACCAGATTCCTCCTGATGGATTTTAGAAGGCAACTCAACTCGAAAGCCTTGGAGACTGCTAAGGAATAGACCTCACACACAGCCACTTTCACACACTCATCAGTGGGAGAAGATAGAGGCTTGAAGGCAACATGGAAGCACTGAGAGAGTCTGTTCTTCATTTGACTTTTCAGATGTCAACGTACAAGCGAGCCACACTGGATGAAGAGGACCTAGTGGACTCCACCAGTGATGACATCTACCCGTCATCACCCATGCAGGTAAACATGTTGACACGCTGCGCTGAAAATAAATGAATAGGTCACTGTCAGTGCTGCATTATTATGTAGCTCATTGGAAAAATGTATCAGCTGGTCACACCTTACAAAATAACACTATTTAAATGAAATTGAAACTTTAACAGAGTCATTCAATTCTACATTAACATTTGCTAATTTGTGTTATTGTAGATGCTGTATTCAAAACTTATAGTCTGAGAATTTGTCTCATAAATCCATCTGAAAATCACTCAGATGTGTCAGGTATGTAGGGCTTTTAATATGATAGTCTCTTCTCTTGTTGAAACACACATGTCGCTTTTTAGGAAGGCCTGAATTTCACAATGCCAGCATAATATGACACATAAGCCAACCTGCTAAACAGATGGTCAGTGCTGCTTTTAGAGTAATGAAATCATACTAACTGGGATAAAAAAAATTACTCTCCATACTTTTATTTGGCACAAAAAAACCATTGTCCTTAATAAGGAAGTTGTGTTTGTTTGATAAAACTTGATTTGTTTATGTAATTGACAGTGTCCTGTACACATACATCAATGTGTACTTCGTGTGAGGATATATATGTGATAGTTTCACACACTCATCTATTTAAATACTTTTCTTAGAACAAAAGGTTCTTTCTGTAGTTCCACAAGTAACAGGTGATGTTAGGATTAATGTTGCTGTAAAATCTAGATGATTTTAGGTATGAAATGAGGCAGTTTTTAATTCCATAAACGACACAAGAACAAGAAATTTAGTCCCAGAAAACAGTTATCAAACACAGAAACACAGAAGCGTGGGCCTTCTTACTGTCATGCAGGACAGAATGTAACTGCAGTCACTGCTTGAAAGTGGAAATCAGACACTGAATCAAGTTCATCCGTGAGCTACACATATAAAAGTAAAAAAAAAAACATTCACTCATATATTTCCAAGCACAGACACCGTGACCTTTGGCTCCTGTAACCTGTGACCTCTGCCTGTCATCCTGTCTCTACTGTGTCTGCAAACAGTGAGCATAATGCTGCTCTGTGCAGCTTTGTCTGTCATGCAGTCAAATGAAGAAAGCAGCCAAACCCACACCGGTTTGAGATTCCCTTGTGTCAACATTGTTTCACCTTCAGACTTCCTTTAAAGTTGAACAGCGTCACAAGACTGTGATCTGTAAATGTTGTATTTACATGTTGTTGCTATGTTGTACTGTTTTTGAGTTATAATAGTTGTAGTATTAGAGTTTTGTGTGCAGCCTGTCAGATTTAATAATGTGTGTGTATTTCATACATGACCAGCAGAGTGCAGCAGAGCAGAGGAGATGGGGGAGAAATCCAAGCAGGAGGTTGCTGCTCTCTGCAGCTTTCTCTCTCATTCAGTCCAATGAAGAAAGCCGTGACACCCACACCTGTTTGAGCTTCCACTGTGTCAACATAGCTTTACCTACAAACCTCATTAAAGTTTGAAAAGAGTCACGAGACTTTGATCTTTAAGTCTTGTATTTACATGTTTTTGCTATCTTGTACCATTTTTGAGTTCTGACAGTTTTAGTTTGAGATTTTTCTCAGTTTTTGAGCATGTTTAGGGGGTCAAATTAAGCCTCAAATTGGTGTAATAATAGCAAGAAAGAAAGAAAGAAACGGAACAATTACAATAGGGCCCTTGGCCCTTGCTTGGGCTCGTGCCCTAAAAATAGAAAGGCTGGGCGATATGGAAAAAACATTATCTTTATGAATTATTTATTAATAATTATTTATTATAATAATAATTTATTGGTCATAATAATAATAATATTTTATTATTGTTATGACCAATAGATTATTATTTATTATTATTATTTTTTACTGTATTGATTGATATCGATATTTTTTAAGTCACCTCTCTGGCGGGGAAGGAGCTGGAGCTTGTGGAAAAGTTTGAGTAGTACCGGTTACATATAGTCGGCCTCACCATCGGGACTCCATTGTCCTACTGGGGGACTTCAGCGCTCACGTGGGCAACGACAGCGTGACCTGGAGGGGCGTGGTTGGGAGGAACGGCCTGCCCGATCTGAACCCGGGCGGTGTTCAGTTATTGGACTTCTGTGCTAGTCGCAGTTTGGCCATAACGAACACCATGTTCAAAAAAACTAGTGCACATTTAGTTAACTACCTGTATAGCATAGTTTGGTTTAATTATTTATCCATCCATCAAGTATATGAACTATTTTTTCTTCTAAAGAAGAATAATATGAAATCCTACTTTATATATATATAGATTATGGTTGTGATTATGTGTAGTATAAGACTTTCCTGTCCAGTATAGATTATGCATGTTATTTATCTACCTATAGACTGAACTGTAAGAAATGTGTCAGGTTGTATATATGTGTATATACACTATAATGTGTCTGTTATGATTGTTATATGTTTTTATTATTATTCATCGATGTATTATTTTTGAGGGTATTATTTATCTATTTTTTGTATTCATCTCTCAATTACACTTGTTTATTAGAATAAACAAACTGTGGCCATAAAGTGTTGACATTAATTCACTTTCCCATATTAACCTTAATCAAAGTGGTTAAAAAAAAAAAAAAAAATCATACTTTTTTTTCTTGCCGTATCTGCCTCTGGCTTTCTCTGATGTTTCTTACGTGCCCACTACAAGAAGCTGTTGTTTGACATCAGCCCACCGTGGGCTATAGAAAAGGTGCAAGCGGTGCAGTACGCCTTTTTCACAGTATCATTGTCTTTCTTTAGCCACGTGTTGACATTTTGCCATCTTAACTGCATTTTTGAGGGTTTTTCTTTTTTTTTCTAGGAGGAGAAACGTTTGCTTACGGAAGGTGTACCAGCTGTATCAGAAACGTCTGAGTCCCTGTCGTCAGCCTCACTTATACCACTTCTCTTTCTTCTTCTGTGTTTAAAGTTTGTGCAAACAACAGCGCTTCGACCAATGAGATGAAGCAGGTTTCGCACAATCAACTCGTGTGTGTGTGTGTATGTGTGTGTGTGCTGCAGTCTGCAGCTCATTGGTCACAGCAGGGAAGGGCTGGCTAAAAGATTCCCGAAAATGTTCATGTAACACGCCTTGTCATTCATTGATTCTACTGAGATTTTATAGACGATTTTTGATTCTCAAATAATACGGGACAAAGTGCGTCGCTTTTCATGTCAATACGGGACACGTAACTTTGTTTTTAAATACGGGACAATTCTGTTTTTCAAGGGACGGTTGGCTACTCTAGTCACAGGTTACAGGGGCCAAAGATAGCGACATCTGTGCTTGGAAATACATGAGGGGACATTGTTTTTTACTTTCATATGTGTATGCTCTTCATCAGTGTGAGCTGATTGTTGAATAGAGGGGACAATGATTTAGCACATAGATGTATTTCATGCAATGCCTGATTTCCACTTTCAAGCAGTGAATGCAGTTACTTTCTATCCTGCCAACATGACAGAAACAAGGCCCGTACTGCACTTGGGTGGCGCCGTGTAACGAGCGGTGGTGGACGGCCGCATCCAGGGTGACTGGGGTGCGAGGGCCCGTTCAACGCTGCTTGCAGCTTTAATTAAAATTGGTTTCCAGACGCTGTGATAAACTACATATGGGAAATGCTCAGACCTTGGAAGTGAGATTCTCCCAGTACACTCAGACATACAGTTTTGATCAAAATCAAACCAATGTGCTGAGTTCCTTGTATCAAGAAGCCATTGTGGCTAAACCTGACTGCTGATCTCTCGACTAACCCATAGAAATAAATCGGCATCTCATATATACACTTGAGATATAACTGAGTTCCACAGGGCATGTAAGAAGTCAAAAACCTTGCATTTATTTACATCAGAGATACTTAAAATCTGGCCAAAGGGTTAATGTGTCTACTAATCGATTTGTGAGAGGCTCTTAGATTTGTTCCTGTTGGAAATCATTTCTCTTGAAACTAATAAAGCAATGTCTGTTTGAAAAGTGTGCATGAACAGGGTGTGCTGGTTTTAATCTGGTGTAAGGTGTATTTGAAAAAGGATCATTGATCTAAAGCCTGGACTTACTTATAGGGGACATATTATCTAAAATCCACTTTTTAAAGTCATTGTTGCTTGAGCTGCTTGAAGAGAAATACCTGGGGTAAAACGAGTTCAGGATTCTGCTCTACTGATGTAACAGTAGCTCAGACAGCATCTGACAGTGTCTGACAGACGTTGCATTAGCCACTCCCTCCAGAGTATCCAAGGTTGTCTTCCACACCGTCTGAAGCGTAGGCTCCACCTTCTTGGATTTCTCTATGACAAGAGAAGTTTAGCTGCGACCTGAGTGCAGCCAAAACTCGGCTTGAGTTGTAAAAACTACACATTTCATTACACAGGCTGCAGCCTCATAGTGGAGTGGATTTGTCTCATTTTTGTTTACTTTGCGCTGGTTTTCTGGTTACAGCGACGGCGTCATTACATCAGTGCAGAGCAATGGAGGGGAGCGCATTAAAGCAACAGGCACCTACAAACAGACTGTTCAGTGTAGAGCGGTCACAGAGTGTTTTTGAGGCAGACTAAACTACATGATAAAAGCTGAGTTTCACCAAGTTTCAAAATTCACAGACATGTTCTAGAGGCGTGTAAGACTCATTTAAACTTCCCTGAAAACCAGTATAATATATCTCCTATAAGTATAATTATTTTTACTTAAAGACAATTTTCCTGGAAGCTTTTTCAGAAGGTCATTTTCTTTGAATTGGTTACTTCTGTCTGTCATCCTTGTTTGACTTCTTTTCTTGGTCTGGAACTAAAAGGGAAATACCGTATATGAGTGAGGGAACAATAGAAGAATGCTTAACCATCTCTATGTATGAGTGTTGAGAAATCTGCCACAGAGAAGCCATTGTGCTCTGAAACCATACCTGTCAACAAATCCCTGAGAAACTGTGACTGTATGCAGCATTTTCCACAATGTACTAGTTCAACAGGGTAACATTATTCATTGTATTTATGTATTTTAAAACTGTCATTTAATTTATTCATGGTAAACCACTATAACTGTTATCATTGACTCGTTTGATTAAATAAAGGATTTGTATGTGCAGGTAACTCTTCTGCATGGTCGTGGTCCCACATGTTGGCCGGACAGGACACACAGAGAGAGGAGACTGCTATTTTTAGTCTGTCTCATGTCAGTGACCTTGTTCATATCTCTCATCACATCCGGGGTCTTCTACAAACAGGGTGAGTTCAAAGTTTCATTGAAAAGAGACACCTGTGGTCTCTGTGAAGCAGGTAACCCCAGATAAAACTCAGTTTTATCCTTTTCATTCTGAGGGGGTTTCTTTTGTTTTTCGGTTAACAGTTAAATGAAATACAAATCAACTTTTCCTAGAGTAATGTTGGAATAAAAACAAACTTTACCATATTTTCCGCAATATAAGGCGCATCGGATTATAAATTGCACCTTCAATGAATGGTCAATTTTAAAAATGTTTTCATATAAGTCACACCGCATTATAAGGTGCATAGAATAAAAACTACTGTAGTAGCTGGGGTTGTGTTATCCATCCATCTAGATGAAGCTGCGCTAAAGTGAATGTCAACAAAACAGATAAGTCAGTCAGTCAAACTTTATTAATAGAAAACAAACCAATGTTCTGACAACTCCGTTCACTCCCAAAACAATCTAGTGCATTCACAATACAGTACCGTGCTGGTAGCTCTTACTGGTATTTGCGCCGCCTTCGTTGAAAACAATGTATTTCCAACTCCATTTGTCACAGTTCAAAGCTACATGAACAGCTGTTTTATTTTTTTCTCCGAGGTAACGTCAGTGACGTAGTATTATCTTTTACCAACAGCAAGGTACAACAGGTAGTGCAACTTTTTATCACGTCGTTAGTGAATTCACAAACGTGGAGGGGAACTTTTCCCCGATTCAGTAAACACGTAAAAGAAACAGTCTGATACCGCTCTGATACCCTGACTACGGCAGCCATAATTAACCAATATTGATCCATATATAAGGCGCATCGGATTATAAGGTGCACTGTCGGTTTTTGAGAAAATAAAAGGCTTTTAGGTGCACCTTATAGTGCGGAAAATATGGTAAACATTAGAGTAGCTCAAAGGCACAGGTGTCAAAGACATGCCATGGAGGACCGAGACCTCCTTCAGTTAAAGGAAAGGAGCTAATCAGTGAGACCAGCTGCTGGAGAGCCGATTGGAAAGAAATCCTGCAGGGTCTCGGCCTCCATGGCACAACTTTGACACCTGTGCTCAAAGAGCTAATTCAGCATTTAGGGACAAGTTTCTGTTTGTGGAGCTTTAACCAAGAAAACGAGTATCACTGAACGGTGGTTCAGTGAAAAAATGAGTCTCACACTCATGTCTGTCCATTAACCCTTCGTTTGCAATGTTAGATGTGCAATGTGCTCTGGAATTCCTGTGGAAAAAACTTCACGAAACTCTCACACTAAATCACTCTGTAGTGAGACTTTAAAAAAATGTTAAGATATCCACCAATATACAAATATTTTTATCGTGTTTCTGACTGAGAGCGTGAAGGGTATCTAGATCCCAAGACTTTGGTAGCAGAGGAAGGGTTAAATACAAAGATATGGAGACTGTATAAATACCTGAGACCATGGGTAACAAAATTTACTAACTACCTCTGAAGATTTAAAATCTGCAATTTGCCTTTTTATGGGAGGTTATGAGCTATATTACTTTATGCTTTTTGTCACCACACTTTGCACCATTCAAATGGAGCTGCTTCGTATTGTTCACTAAGCTAACAACTGCTTCCATCTGCACATTCACCCTCTAGACATGAGCGGCATCAATTTATCATCTACCTCTCTGCAATAACACTTTCCCAAATATTTCCCAAAGTACCAAAAATCTTTGTTATAATAAACAAAGCTAGATTAGGTCTATAAAACTTTCTAAATTCAGAGTAGATGTGAAAAAAACCATACATCTTGTAACTAGGGCTGGGCGATAAATCGATTTTATCAATTAATTCGAACATGTAGTTTAGGTCGATTTCTTTTAAGCAAAATCAAATTTCTCTTGAACATGTGCCACCAGCACTCTCCGCTGGGCTCCCATAGTTCAGCATGGGCTCCCCTGTTGCTGCCGACAAGACTCTCTAAACCAAAGAGTCGTGAGTTTGAACCTCGCAGTTGTTGTGATGGTTTCAATATTTTATGTTTAAATAAAACAAGTTATTCTGTATACTCTTTTGACACTTGTAATCATTTTTTTCTAGCTGGGTAAATCTCCATGGTGTGAGATAGATGTCTGACTGGGAACTTCTCATGTAACTAATATTTGTAAAATTTAATAAAATAATACTTTTTATTGCACAAAACATGTTAGTTAACTGAAAGTTATGTTTGCACTTAACTTTATCAACCTCAGTGAGGGAAATATATACAGAATAGAAAATGTTAAAGTTGTGTAAAAAAAACATGAATGTTTTTATCAAAAAGGGGTGATATAAATGTTAAGTTTTACTTATTTTAATTTTTAAGTTTGTTTGAGGATGCATTATGTCGCTGTTAGTTTGCTGAAGTTTACTGAAAAGTTACATTTTTACTGTGTACAATGGTAGGCACTAGGCAGGGCCTGTCATCTCTTTGTTTCTGATTGCACCTTAACCCCAAAAGGGAAAATCTAAATAAAATAAAGTTAATTCTTGTTTTGAATCATTTCTTTGTCATCTGCAAATTGACTTTAAGGAGGGAGTGGAAAAAATTTATTTAAATCGTGAATCAGATTTGTAGTCAAAAAAATCTCTTTCTTTGCCATATCACCCAGCCCTACTTGTAATTATCTTTGGAAATAACAATGGAACGGTTTTTTTTAACGGTCTTTCCGAATATTTTCTTTGACTTCCCATCATCAAAGTCCATTGTGTGTTTAGGAGGAAGTAATAAATTTAAAGTGATTCAGCAGATGCTGCAAAGTGTCATCTTTCTACACTTACTCTGTTTGTATTTCTCTGTCAGTCAGTCTGTCTCTGATGGTTGAGTAATTTATTTGGTGTATGTTGTTGATTTATTTTTTAAGTCAAAGCCACACATTTAGCTCAGCTGGCCACAAACAACCCTTAAGCTGTCTCTGGAGGTTGTTCATTATGGAAAAAGACCTTGTGCATTGGCCATCACATCCTGGCGACAGCTCATCAGTGGGTTTCCTCAAATTTACCATGGGAAACCTGATACCACTTCCTCCTATTCAGCACTGGATGTCAATCACACCTATGACTAACATTTATACTTCTCTAAATGGTGAAAGTTTTCTAAAGCTCTTCCCTTTAAATTTACTTTGACGCAACCCACAGAGCAGATAAACCTCTGTGCTGCCCCTCTATTTGCTTCCTCTTAGCATTTTTTTAGAGAACATACTGGTGCTATAGTGGTTATATGACTTCTTCAGAAAATGGATGTGACATTTTGGGTGATGACACAAGCTAGGGCCAATCAGGCTTCATGTGCCTGTCATTAAAATGCAGTTAAAAGTATGATTCACCTACACCTCAGTCTTGAAACATTTAGATTAAATCATCCAGGCACCGTCATCCTGATCTGTTAATCTGTCGTCTACTTATGACATTGTAGACAGTATTATTAGCCGTCACATTTCAGCTAATTTTCTATGAAGGATTTTGAAAAGGACAAGCATTCCCTCCAGATTGTCTCTACTGGCTAATACCTCTTTTAATATAATAGTTTCCAGATGGTCTGAAACCCCTTGTTCATATTAGTCTTACCATGAAATATTTTCAGAAAATCTACTGCGGTGGTGTTTCTCACAAGCTGGTAGAACTGAAAACTGAACCAAATAAACATGATTTTTATATAGATAGTAGCTTATTAGAAGATATTTTTACTTTAAATATCAGGTATTTGAGTTTTTCTAGCTTAGACTTTTATTTCTTCAAAGTAACCTCCTCTGGCTCTAACAGCATGGTATACATGAGGCATTTGTTCCACAAGTTTTTTAAGGTACAGTACCGGCCAAAAGTTTGGACACACCTTCTCATTCAATGCGTTGTCTTTATTTTCATGACTATCTACATTGTAGTGTAAAGTAAAGTAATGATGGCCACTCGTTTTTCTTTAGTTAGCTGATTGGTTCTTGCCATAATATGAATTTTAACAGTTGTCCAATAGGGCTTAACCTGACTTCTGCACAACACAACTGATGGTCCCAACCCCATTGATAAAGCAAGAAATTCCACTAATTAACCCTGATAAGTCACAGCTGTGAAGTGGAAACTATTTCAGGTGACTACCTCTTGAAGCTCATGGAGAGAATGCCAAGAGTTTGCAAAGTAGTAAACAGACCAAACAGTGGTTATTTTGAAGAAACTAGAATATAAAACATGTTTTCAGTTATTTCACCTTTTTTAGTTAAGTACATAACTCCACGTGTGTTCATTCATAGTTTTGGTGCCTTCAGTGAGAATCTACAATGTAAATAGTCATTAAAATAAAGAAAACACATTGAATGAGAAGGTGTGTCCAAACGTTTGGCCTGTACTGTATGTGCCAGGAATTGCATTTCAAGCTTTCTTAAGATCATCAATAAGAGACTACTGATTTGTGGAACGTGCTTTTCTGACTGATCAATTCAATTCATCCCACACAAGGTCAATTTGAGAGAGGTCTGGAGCCTGAATGGGACAAACCATCTTCCTGTTCCTCGTTGCAAAACAAACTTTTGACCGATAAGTCTTAGTCCAGATGGAACAGCATGATGCTTAAGGATGGATTGGTTCTTTCTTCATGTTCTTCATACACACTGTTCTTCATACAAATCTCCTAACCTGCAACACATCCCCATACCATGGCAGTGGCACCACCACCTCCTTGCTTTATTGTGGGTGTTACACATGGTGCTTTAAGATGTTCACCCTTTTGTCTGTGGACATAGACTGTGCATTTTGTAACAAATAGTTCAAACTTGCTTTCGTTGGTCCAGAAAACTTGTTTCCACTCATCATAGCTCCAATTTTTGAGCTTTTGCTGATTTATATTTCTTGTTCTTGTTCTGTGGACTAGGTAGTGTTTTGTGTTTGTTTGTTTGTTTGGTTTTTTATGCACAACCCTTCAGACCAACCTTTCTCAAACATCTTTTCACAGTTGTCAGATATGGGTTTTGACCTTGTCGTGTTGATTTCTCCCTTATTTGTGGTGCTGTTTTTTGCAGATCTCTCTTACTGGTGACAATAATACATTTATCCTCTGCTTTTGTAATAGCAAACCTCTTTCTTCCAGGCCATTTTCTATCATCATAACTTCCATTTTCTTCTTGTCTCTCTTTTTTGGACACCTTTAGGCATTTTGCAATTTCTCTTTCAGTCTATCCTCCTTTCCTCAATGTACAAATCTGTACCCTTGTTTCTTAACTCAGTTGCTTCTTTCTAGCCATTTCTGCAGAGATTTGAACGCAGTTGAGATTTATTGGGATTTTTGTATGCAGACTCTCAAAAACCAAAGAGTTAAGGGGAATAATCAGTCAGTCATTTTCTATGCCTGCTTCTCCACACTTGGGTCACAGGGGTCTGCTGAGCCTATCCCAGCTGTCATCGAGCAGGAGGCAGGGTCACCCTGGACAGGTTGCCAGCCTATCGCAGGGCTAACACAGAGACAAACAACCATTCACACTCCCACTCACACCTATGGTCAATTTAGTTTGATCAGTTCACCTAACAAGCATGTCTTTAGACTGTGGGAGGAAACCGGATAATGCATGTTATAATTAGTTTTTTTTTTGTTGTTGTTTTTTTTTGGGTTTTTTTTGCACTGATGTTGTAGCTAAAGTTGAAGCTGTAACAAATCTTCTCAACCCTAAAACTAAGCTCTTCTTTTCTTTTGTTGACATTTATTCAGCAGTAGTCTGGTAACATCAAAGTATACCTAAAGGTAAATTGAGGAAAATGGTGCCTATTAGTGAAAGCAAAGTCTGCAGTATATACATCCCAAAATACAACTAACTCATTTTTGGTTTTTAAGAAAGGAATTGTGAACAAAAATTTGGAGTTGCTTCCAGATGTTTGGCCTGTAGTGTAAATAAAATCTATTCTTTGTGCTGCTGTAGCACTGACAGTATCTTTTTGTTTCCCCCGCAGCTCACCCAGGATTGTGCCTAACAGAGCCATGCATTACTGTGGCCAGTACGGTGATGGGAGCCCTGGACCGATCTGTCAACCCCTGCTTTGACTTCTACAACTTTGCTTGTGGGGGCTGGGTGAAGAGCAACCCGCTCCCTGAGGGGAAATCCCGCTGGGGTCCTTTCAGCAACCTGTGGGAGCACAACATGCTTGTAATGAAGCATTTGTTGGGTAAGGTTCCCGGTTTGACAACCAAGTAGTGTCCTTAGCTGCCTTTACCATAGGCATAGGTGTACCGCTTCTTTTTTGCCACATTTTTATGGACCTTTTTTTCATTGACATAATATATCTTCACTTTGGCAGAAAACACAACAATAAAAGGCCTCAGTAAAGCTGAGAAAAAAGCCCAGCGATATTATGAGGCCTGCATGAATGAGGCCAAGATTGAGGAATTAGGAGCTAAGCCTCTACAGGAGCTAATCAGCCAGGTATGCTGATTTCCTTTAGTCGTGAAACATCAAATGAATTCATTAATCATTTCAGTTCCTCTTCATTTGTATTAAAAAAAAAAAAAAAATTCCTTGCATTACCAAGTGTCTCCTTCTTAATCCCTCTCTGTTTCAGATAGGAGGATGGGCCTTGAATGAACCCTGGGACAAACATAATTTCCAAGAAGTTCTGCGAACAGTATCAGCTAACTTACGCACCTCCCCTTTCTTCACTGTGTTTGTCAGCACAGACTCCAAAAACTCCAACAGCAACATCATCCAGGTGAGAGAGTCAGAGATTTGTGAAAAGTCTGTCTTTTAGGTTGTATCCGTTTGAATAACTATGAATGTTTCTGAAGTTTTGCAATAAAACCCAAAGATTTACAGTCATCTTTAAATATTTACATGGTGTTCCCTCTAACAGAAGCTCATTTGATAGGCTTTCCTAAGGGGACGGATTTTTATCTTTGTTGATATTCTTGGAACAAACCGCTCAACCGTTAGATTCATAGTTGAACTTTGAGAAGAGAGTTCTTGCCTTTATAGAGTGTCATGAGACTGTAACAAATGGTGCAGATACGATCTTTGACGAGCCATTGCATTTACCCTGCATGCTGGTAACATGGGAATGAAAACAGTTGTTTGTGAGTGCTGAAATGGAGGCTGGACAGAAAGTTATGGGCTGTTTCTCTTGATGCCAGGTGGATCAGTCCAGCCTCGGACTACCTTCACGGGATTACTACCTCAACACAACAGCAAACCAAAAGGTACAGTGGACAAATTGTTTGTGGCATTACACAAATTTTGTTACTAACTAGGACAGCATCAGGAACAAAAACATTTTTAATCCTCTGAGAGTTTTAATGATGCCCATAGGCTCATCGCTCATTTCCAAAGGAAGTGAAGAAATGTAATACAGTACTTCTCTTTCAGCTTCTGTACAGTGTATTATTAAGGATTACTATTTGAATTTTATCACATGCACACACACAAACTATGTCTCTACAACCATCATCAACCTCCCTCTCACTGTGCTGCCATCTTGGACTTTGCAGTACCTGGCAGCATACCTCAGCTTTCTGGTGGAGTTGGGGGTTCTTTTGGGTGGCTCAGAGGAGAAGTCTCGGACACTGATGGAAGAAATTGTAGACTTTGAAACCACCCTGGCCAACATCACAGTCTCCCAGGAGGAAAGAAGAGATGAGGAGCTCATCTACCACAAAATGCAGGCCAAGGACCTGACAGTGAGTGTCTCCTGGTTTGATGATATCAACTAAATACAACACTGGTATTAAAAAACTTGAAATAATAATTTGAGTTGCACTATGTTACTAAAGAAAGCAAAAAGTGGAGTGGATGTGGAGTCATGAAAAAACTGTGCATGTTTTCCCTGACATGTCTTCACTGTTTTTGTGTGTGTTATATTGTTGCTGTTGCAGACTCTGGCTCCTGCAGTGGACTGGATGCCTTACCTCACTGAAGTGTTTGCTCCTGTGCCACTCAATGACTCCGAACCGGTGGTTGTTTATGCCAAAGAATACCTCGAGAAAGTTTCTGACCTCATAACTAAAACTAATAAAAGGTGAGGCAGAAAATACTTTTTTCCATTAATTCGGTAACTATGCATGTATCTATTCACTTTGATTTATGATGAGGCAGAAAAATTAATTTCATGCAATAGAGGGGCAAACACTTCGTATGTATTTACAATAGACTGTATATAAGAATAGACAAAGCAACCAGGTCTCGAATGAGACCAATTCAGAAGTTTAAAAAAAAGTGTGATTCCCACCAGATGCTGGCTCCAAAAAACTCATTGACTTGACTTCATTTCAAAAATAGTCAATTTTCAATTATGAGATACTCAGTCAATAGATTTTTTCATTCATTCCGATGTCATTTGCTCAAGTCAACTCTTCTTATTAAAGGGGACATATTATGGAAATCTATTTTTTAAAGTCTTTTATATGTATTGTTTGGTATTTGGCTACCTCCAAGGCCCACTGACTGTGAGAATTTAAAACCACCTTGTTGTTGCATGAACTGCTTGAAGAGAAATGCCTGTGGTAAAACGAGCGGTTCTGGATTCTGATATACTGTTACAGTATATCCGACACTGCATTAGCCAACCCCTGCTGAGGCCCCCATGTGGTCTCCTTCCACAGGGTCAGAAGAAAAGTTAGGATCCGCCACGTTGGATTTCTCTGGTGCAAGAGAAGTTTGGCTGCAACATGAGAACTGCTCAGGTTTGGGTTGTTAAAACCCACACGTTTCGTTGCAGAGGCTGCCGACCTCAAAGCAACAGGTGGATGCTTGGACATTTTTGATTCATCACATTACACTAGTTGCCTGGTTACAGCGACGCCATCCTTATGTAGGAAGCGGCAGGTGAGGCGTCAGTGGAGAGCAAGCATTAAAGCTACAGGCACTGGAAAACAGCTTATTCTTAGTAGAGCTGACACAGTGTTTTTGAGACTGAAATACAGGATCGAAGTGGATTTTCACCAAGAAACTTCACAGACATGTTCTAGGGGCGATAAGATTTACTTAAACTTCTTGAAAAACTGTAATATGTCCGCTTTAATATTTTGATGATCCGTCTG
The DNA here is from genome assembly GCA_900323345.1 of Pseudochromis fuscus. Classification (NCBI taxonomy): domain Eukaryota; kingdom Metazoa; phylum Chordata; class Actinopteri; family Pseudochromidae; genus Pseudochromis; species Pseudochromis fuscus. Next base: position 11,857 of record OOFC01042123.1, on the reverse strand, counting down.
AATAAAAATCATTAAGTAAACATTAGTCTTCAAAAAGAGGAATATTTAGGGGCCTGGTTAGCCTGATCTCTTGGTCTCCAGTGAGATCAGGTCTGAGCAGGAGTCTCATACATATTGGGCAGTGCCCTCAGGTTCACGGGTCAGCACCGCCTCCTCACTCCTCTTTTCATATCCAATTATGGTCACTTCTGACTCCAAACAATTGACATCTTGACATTCAAATGCCAAACTCCTGGCTTCAGTATGCAAGTCCATAAACCAATGGGTGATGTCACATTATCTTCGTCCATTGTATATACAGTCTATGGTATTTACACTGTTTAAATAATATAAATGGGTAAACAGTGAATAACTGCTCCTGAAAAGGTACAATAGTAAGCAAATCAGTGTTGCATACAGGAGAAAAATCTATATGATATCATTTTATTTTTTTTAGCCTGCTCAACAACTACATGATAATGAAGGTGGTGAGAAAGATGGTTTCCATTTTGGACCAAAGGTTCCAGGATGCTGAGCAGCGCTTCCTCGAGGCCATGTATGGAACCAAGAAGGTAAGTGATGGAGATTTTGGATTTTTTTTGGAACAAAACATAGATGAGGTGGGATTGAGTAGATCTGGTCTCATTCAATACAATACAATACAATGCAATACAATATACTTTATTGTGCCCAGAGGGAATTTTTTTTTAAACTAATGCGCTGCACCCAACATGCCTCCACAGTAGCAAAACAAACAACATGATAAAAACAAACATGCACACATTCCACAATCTAAAATATTGCACATGCAAAAGCAACATGTATTGCACATACCCTGTGGAAAAACACACCATGAAAAATGTTGCATAGTCCCTGCGACCTCATACACCACTATTCAAAAGTCTAATGGAGGTAGGGACAAATGAGTGTTTAAATCGATTGAGTTTGCAGAGTTCCCCAGAAGGTAGGAGCTCACAGTCTATGTGCAAGATATGTGAAGGGTCGGACACTATCCTCCGCGCCGGCCGACGAACTGACTGTTCATAAATTGCCTGTAGGGGCTGGTACTCTTTTCTCCCCATTACCTTCATGGCTGTTTGTACCCGACCTGTCAGCTTGGTTTTAAGCTGAACAGGAAGGTTTCCAAACCATGCTGATATACCATACCTGATCATGCTTTTCAATACAGCCTGATGAAATAAAAACATAATCCTATGGTCCACACCATACACTCTAAATCTACGCAAGAAGTAGATTCTTTGCTGTAGACGAGAACAAAAACTTTCAACATGATCATCATCTTCTGCTTATCTGGGTCTGGGTCACGGAGTTAGCACACACACGTAGATAGATGATCTTTGTAAAATGTGGAGACATTAAGGAGAAATCTGATTTCTGAGGCTGCACATAAATGTGAGTTTTATACTTGTAGCATGTGAAGCATTTACTGGGATTTCCTTTCTCAACAGTTCTCAGTGACTTGTTTTTCATGTGCATGTAAATATATATTAGTCAGGTGATGATCTTAGATCTTAGATCTTGATGTGGTTTTGAGGTGAAAGGGAGCGTTCACCCAAATTACAAAAAACATTCTCTCGCCTCATTTTCTATCTAGTCTTGCAGATAGTTTGGATTTAAACAAGTTAGGTTTGATTTTTTTTTTGCTGCTGCATGAAAGCAGTAGAGGTGAATTAACTTAAAACAGTCCTCCTAAAATGTATGATTTATTTGTATCAAGATTCAATCACATTCATTTTATTTTTAAAAACAACAAAAAACTAACAAGTGATTGTCGTCATCTCACCCAGATTTCAACCAATAGTATCATTACATCCAACTGTCAATCAGTCTGCTCTTAGCATCACAGTTCAGATTACCACCAGAAAACAGTGACAGAGAGTAGGAGCAATAGTAGTAGTAATCAGTAATTTGTTGTAACAGTTGTGTTAGTCAGTAATAAGAACACTATCTTGTAATAATAGGCAGCTGTAGTGTTTTGTTATGTTTTAATAGTCCAGTCAAATTACTCTTTTTTTATTTGCCATGATGTCATTATACAGAAGTTAGATACTTTTTCAGTGCAACTTTATAACTAGTCAGCAGTGATACATCTCCCCAGTGGAAGCAACTGTTGCTCAAGATAATCCACAAACCAGTTATCAGTTTTCATTCAAGCTGCTTTCTGTAATTAAAGTCAACATACACAAGAAAAACAACAGGCGGAGCAGTCAACTGATCATCACCTGGTGGTGAATCGGCTCCGTTGGTGGGGGAGGATCCCGGACAGACCTGGCAGGCCCAAACGTATTGTGCTGGTCTGTTGGGAACGTCTGGCAGAGTCTCCCATCAGAAGGAGCTTCATCTCCCACCTCCGGGAGAGCTTTAACCATGTTCCGGGGGAGGCGGGGGACTTGAGTACGAATGGGCTATGTTCCATGCCTGCATTGTTCCTCACCACTGGTGGACACCAGTGGTGAGGAATGCCGTCAAGCTGAAGAAGGAGTCCTATCAAGCCTTTTTAGCCCGTGGTACTCCTGAGGCAGCAGACAGGTACCGGCAGGCCAAGTAGATGCCAGCTACTGGCGTCTCAGGAGGGGGAAGCAGTGCTCCGTCAACACTGTGTATAGTGCGGACGGTGCGCTGCTGACCTCAACTTGGGACGTTGTGGATCGGTGGAGAGAATACTTCGAAGACCTCCTCAATCCCATCGACACGCCTTCCACTGAGGAAGCAGGGCATGAGGACTCATGAGGTAGTCAAAAACCTCCTCGGTGGCAGGACCCCAGGGGTGGATGAGATCCGCCCGGAGTTCCTTAAGGCCCCGGATGTTGTGGGGCTGTCATGGTTGACACGAGTCTGCAACATTGCGTGGACATCGGGGGCGGTACCTCTGGATTGGCAGACCGGGGTGGTGGTCCCTCTTTTTAAGAAGGGGGACCGGAGGATGTGTTCCAACTACAGGGGGATCACACTCCTCAGCCTCCCTGGCAAGGTCTATTCGGGGGTACTGGAGAGGAGGGTCCGTCAGGTTGTCGAACTGTGGATTCAGGAGGAGCAATGTGGTTTTCGTCCTGGGCATGGAACTGTGGACCAGCTCTACTCCCTTAGCAGGGTCCTTGAGGGTGCATGGGAGTTTGCCCAACCAGTTCACATGTGTTTTGTGGACTTGAAGAAGGCATTTGACCATGTCCCTTGGGGAGTCCTGTGGGGTGTCCTCCAGGAGTATGGGGTACCGGGCACCCTGATACGGGCTGTCCGTTCCCTGTACGACTGGTGTCAGAGCTTGGACGGTATTGCCGGCAGTAAGTCGAACTCGTTTCCAGTGAGGGTTGGACTCCGCCAGGGCTGTCCTCTGTCCCCGATTCTGTTCATAACTTTTATGGACAGAATTTCTAGGCGCAGCCAGGGTGTTGAGGGGCTCTGGTTTGGTGACCTCAGGATCGGGTCGCTGCTTTCTGCAGATGACTTGGTCCTGTTGGCTTCATTGAGCCATGACCTCCAGTTCTCACTGGATCGGTTCGCAGCCGCATGTGAAGCGGGCGGGATGAGAATTAACACCTCCAAATCCGTGGCCATGGTTCTCAGTCGGAAAAGGGTGGAGGGCCCTCTCCGGATTGGGGAGGAGATCCTGCCCCAAGTGGAGGAGTTCAAGTACCTCGGGGTGTTGTTCACGAGTGAGGGAAGGATGGAGCGTGAGATCGACAAGCGGATTGGTGTGGTGTCCGCAGTAATGCGGATTCTGCACAGATCTGTTGTGGTGAAGAGGGAGCTGGGCCGAAAGGCAAAGCTCTCGATTTACCGGTCAATCTTCGTTCCCACCCTCACCTATGGTCATGAGCTTTGGGTAGTGACCGAAAGAACGAGATAATCGCGTACAAGCGGCCAAAATGAGCTTCTTCCGTAGGGTGGCCGGGCTCTCCCTTAGAGATAAGGTGAGAAGCTCTGCGAGGAGCTCGGAGTAGAGCCGCTGCTCCTCCGCATTGAGAAGAGCCAGATGAGGGGGCTTGGGCATCTAATTAGGATGCCTCCTGGACGCCTCCCGGGTGAAGTGTTCAGAGCATGTCCCACCGGTAGGAGACCTCGGGGAAGACACGCTGGACATGCTGGAGGGACTATGTCTCTCGGCTGGCCTGGGAACACCTCGGGATCCCCCGGGAAGAACTGGACAAAGTGGCTGGGGAGAGGGAAGTCTGGGCTTCCCTGCTTAGGCTGCTGCCCCCGCGACCCGACCTCAGATAAGCGGTAGAAGATGGATGGATGGATGGATTCTGATTCTGATTCTGATTCTGATTCTGATTCTGATTCCACTCCTGTTTAATCTCACCAAAGCTGTCAGCACGGTTACACTCTACACACAACACTGCAGATAAATGAGGATTTATTTATTTATTTTTTTTTGTAAAATGGGGGAACTGACAAACAGAGGAAGACATTCAAACATGAATACATGTTAGCATGTACTGAACTTACCCGTTCAGTGAATTGTTCTTCCTTCTTCATGAGTAACTGACTGTGGAGGCAACAGGATCTGGCTTATCTCAGCCAGATCCTGTTGCCTCTGTCATGTTTTCCACTGAGGTCAAGTTGTAATGACAAACTTTCTGTCTCTTTGTGTGTCTGCTTTATGTGAAAGTGCAAATATGTGTTTGCGTTTTTTTCTGGATCTGTGGCCATGTGCCCAAGTAGATTTTACAGCATCGCATGCTGAGAAGACATCTCATTTCCTCACTGTGTCAATCTTCCTTTTAATGACTTACACATGCATCTCCATTTGTCCTTTCACCTGATAACAAATTTGTTATATATGGACTGTTTTTAGTCTGAAGCCCATTAAATGCTTCAGCTGCAAAAACTATTATTTGAAGAGAAGTGCAGTTACAGTCATGGGAAATAGATAAACAATCTTTGATGTAAAAAAGTCTTTGATTCTGAAAATTACACTAAAATATTCCAACATATATATCAGCATCAAAGAATAGTTCAATACTAAGTGAAAAACTCCTCTTTTCCCCACTAAGATCCCCTCCTACCAATTATCATTTCCACTTTGTTGGTGTTCTGCTTCATTCTGTATTGAGTATAAATAGGCTAAGAGTTGGCATGCACAGTCTCTTGTTGTTGCCAGTCCTCAGTCTGATAGTGTGTCCTTAAGCCTGCGTACCTATAAGTGTTCAAACTTGGATCAAAATAACCAAGTTCAGAGGTCAAAAGGTAGACAACTTTTTTTTTCAATTTCCAGTTTGTGTTTCTTAGATTGAGGTGCTGACAGAGCAGTCTTGAAAATAAATGTTAAATCTTGAATAAATTTAAATATCAGTGTCTTTAACTGGACTTGGTTACCAGTGGAAATTGTAGTTAATGTTTTATGTGCTATATTTATCTCAACACTGTGTTATACGTTTTGCATTGATATCCTAAAAACATATTTTACAGTGGCAACATAAAAAGGCTGCTCTTGTTAACAATAGAGTGTAGATCTCCTTATTTATTGAGAACCTTTCAAAATAAATCCATCCACCTACCTTCATTTTTATCCTGTTCACATTTTTGATGGGTTCACAAGTGTACTAGCATACATTGTGTGAGAAGCAGGAACAGACTGTAGTAATAGCAGTTAATTAAGGAAATGAGCAGAGTCACTGGACACACTATCCTGTGCTTGCGTTCACTTCAGTTTCACCACTGTTCTGTTTACATGTACATATAGACCAAGGCTTAATGCAACATGTCTCCATGTGTTGTTTTTGCAGAGTTGCACCCCGCGGTGGAAGCTGTGCGTCAGTGACACAGACAGTGCTCTGGGCTTTGCTCTGGGAGCCATGTTTGTCAAGGAAACCTTTGTTGAGGACAGTAAAGCCATTGTAAGTATACCAAGAACCTTCTTACATAAAAGCTGAGATGTGTGATTTTGACTTATTGTTGTCTCTTCTGTGCTTCAGGCTGAAAATATGGTTGGAGAAATTAAATGGGCGTTTGAGGACAGCCTGAAATACGTGAGCTGGATGGACGCGGAAACAAAAAAAGCAGCAAAAGAAAAGGTGGGAGGAAGACATGTACAAGTCTTCTATTCAAAAAGAAATCCAGCACTGCCACCTGGTGTAAACATGTCATTTACACTTCTTACGTCTCCTGTTTTACAGGCAGATGCAATATACAACATGGTCGGATATCCAGAATTTATCATGAACTCCACAAAGCTGGACAAAGTGTTCAGTGATGTAAGTAAATGTGGAAACGTGTTATATATCCCACTCCATTACTTTTATTCATCAAGTAGTCTCATTTTGCCTCCTAAAAACACTGAACCCCATTTTTCTTCATCATTTTTGATTCTGCTCTTTTTAGTTTATGGTGGTGTCAGAATTTTACTTCCAAAATGTCATGCAGTACTACAACTTCTCAGCAAGAGTGACTGCAGACCAGCTGAGGAAAACTCCCAACAGAAACCAGTGAGTTGTTCCCTATAACCCACATCCCTGCTGCCTCTCTTGCCACAGAGGAGGTGGCACAGTCTGGTGGGAACACATTCCCATTCTACTGACTCAACAGAATACTGCTGCCATCCACAAATGTTCCCAGGCAACCAGCTTCTCTCCAATGAACTGATCCTTGTCTTTAATGAGGCTTTGAGGTGGGAGGGTTAGACTGGGGTTCTCATGCCTTCCAAACTGATCTGTAGTCAGCCTGGAACAGCAGATTATCCTGAATCAATATTCTGAATTTATTGTGACCTTGTGCTCCTTGTCCTACAGGTGGAGCATGACCCCTCCGACCGTAAATGCATATTACAACCCGACTAAGAATGAGATGGTTCTACCAGCAGGGATCCTTCAAGCTCCATTCTATAGTCGCTCCTGGCCGAAGTGCGTCTACATAATTTTCCATTTGCAAGTTTGTTGAATCATGCTGAAAAAATAGCAGTCGCAGTTTTGTTGTGCAATATAGAACAGACACTCAAAATACCACTGAAAAACACAGTACACTGGTAAATACTCAGCATTGCCTACAGAAAAAGTAATTTAACAAGTTTTTAACACAGACACTGTGGTGTACTATAGATAAACTGTAGGCTACTAATAAGTCAAAATTACTATATTGAATATTTTATTTCATTCAAATTTTTAAGAGGAATTGCACATTTAAAGACAAAAAGATAAGAAATAGTATTGCACATAATCCCTATAAAGCCACAATCTAGGATTTTGTGTTTGTGCAGAGTCAATACATGTGATATGAAATATTAATGTTGGAGCTTAAGAGGTGTTGGTTAGCTGTTTCCATTTCTTTCTATTTTTTTATGCCAACCTAACCTAAGTGCCTGCTCGCTTCATCTTAAAATAAACCATAAAAAATAGAGTTGTATCAGTTTTTTCATCTTACTTTTGGAAAACAACCTGCTCCAAGTCTTTCCTAAAATGTCAAACTACTACTGTAGCTGTCTGTACACACAAATATTGATTGCATTTTTATGTTTGGCAGAGCTCTCAATTTTGGTGGAATTGGAGTGGTCATGGGACATGAACTAACTCATGCTTTTGATGACCAAGGTTGGTAAAACAAATTATTTAACAATTTATGTTTCAGAGGATAAATACTAACCCTTCTAATTCAGAATAAAATATAGTAATATTTCATATTTTTATTTAAAGGGAGGGAATATGATAAGGATGGAAACTTGCGCCCCTGGTGGAAGAACTCTTCTGTGGAAGCCTTTAAGAGGCAGACCCAGTGCATGGTGGAGCAGTATGGCAATTACAGCATCAACAAGGAGCCTCTAAATGGAAGACATACACTGGGAGAGAATATCGCTGACAATGGTGGACTTAAGGCTGCTTACAAGGTCTCACCTTTCTCATGTGTTTGCAGAGGATTTTTTTTAGAAAATGTCTTTCCTTGAGCAATGTAGAGAACAGACTCTGGTTGCAGACAGCATTTGTGTTATTATGGAAAATTTGGCCTGTTGTATATTATCTGTCCTACGGCAACATTTACAGATTGCAAATTTACAAGGTGAGAAATCTATTGCACAGATCTGCTGTCAAACTCCTGCGTCAGTTTATTTGTCAGGGTCGTTGCACACCGCGTCCGTTAGTCTGTATTGGAAAAAGTAGGTTGTGTGGTTTAAAGCGAAGCCTGCAAATGTAACAGGTGGTGATGAGTGGCCTTGTCAGCCTCTGGTTACTTCTTCATATGCAGACATTCTTTCCATGTAATGAAAGGTCATAAGCTGTAAAGCAGATGAGTAAATCATATGTAAAAGGGGCCTGCATTAAGCAATACATTTTTCTTACAGAAAAATAACAGTATAGAGTAGGGATGGCTCGATACCACTTTTTCAGATCCGATACCGATACTGGAACATTGAGGAACGTCAGATACCGATACCATTCCGATACCGATCCAACACCTTCTTTTTGTCACTCTAAAAGTTGTTAATAATACTTTTAGGGATGTAATTTGCGTAATACTGACATCTAAAAACACCATGTTCACTGTACAACAGCTATTCTGCTCCCCTAAAGAAAGAAGGAAAATATGTGACAACAACTTAAGTTGTATAGACATATACATAGACAGAGACATAATAATTATGTCTCTGCCTGGTCACTCCTCTCCTGCAGTTCCAGAAAAGGACCCAGCCAGGTCCTAGCAGGTAGTAACATCTTACTGGTCGGACTCGTCACTGCGTCATTGCGTCATCACTGCTCGGCAGGAAAGTTTGTGCCCGCAGGCTGACACAATCTGCACCATTTTAGTCAGAACAGCAAGTTTTTGCAATGTGGGAAAAAGCACTAAATAGATCGGTTTAATGTACAATAACATCGCTTTAATGCAACGTTAAAATTTTATTTAAAAACTTCACCTGAAAAAAAACGTGAGCTCTGAGCGCCCGGTCGGTCGAACGGCTGACGGAGGTCGTAGAGAGCTCATATCTCCAAAAACGTCGGAGCAATTTTTTAAACCAGCTTTAACTTAATAAATTAAAAACATATTTGAAGTTAAACCAACTACTTTCTGGCCACACAGTCATTTGATGCTGCTGCAGATGTTTAAGTTTGTTGGGTTGAAGTGTCTGTTTTTGCTGCCATTCCCTGAGACACTCGTTTAGCAGACTCTCCACTCAGCGTTTACTTCTCTCCTCCGTGAACATAAAGTCATTCAAACACAGACATGATGCAGCTCTGCAGCTTTTCTCTTCGCTCTGGTCCCATGAAGAAAACACACGGCACATCGTAACCACAGCAACAGCTCATCTGTGTTTACGACATGTTGCGCAAAGTGAAGTTGAGGATAAACGATAGTTTGGGTTTATGGATCGGATTGGACGGGTGCTAAAAGAGAAATCCGTTATACGATTCAGTGATTTTGACCTGGATCGGACCCGATACTGATCCAGTGGATCGGATCAGACCATCCCTAGTATAGAGGCACTAAGATCTTCAGTTTTTTTTGTTCTTCATAGTTATGCACTTTTGTGTGTGGAGAGAAATGCAATGATTGTGTGTAACATGATCATTTCTTGCATTGAAGGCTTATGTGAACTGGATCAAAAAGAACGGTGAGGAGCCCATGCTGCCTGCCCTGGGAATGACCAACCATCAGCTGTTTTTTGTAGGGTTTGCCCAGGTTAGTATCACCCACAGGATTCTTTCTTCTGACTTGATCGTACTACCTGCATACAAATACTGCTCATGCTTTTACCCTGTGTCTTAAAGTTCACCTCTAGATATGTTCTGAGAAGTCTTGAAAATACTCTGTAGAGAAAGAATGAGAATTTGCGTTTTTTTCTACAAAAAATTAAATTGTGTCTACCTACTTTACCTCATCTTAATCTATTAATATGCAATAACCACAGATTAATTAATTTCAAAATTTCAAGACATAAAATGTCTCATACTTCCTGACAAGCCCATTTCAGTGTATGAGTGAGTTTAGATTTGGTTGTTTCATGTGTTTCCAGCCGAGATGCATCTGTATTCAGGTATTTAACATGTGTCTCCAAACCATCTTGCTGACCACTTGTGTTCGGATTTCACTATGGCGACACTAGGCCCCGCGCAGTTATCACAGAACTCGCCAGAGGAGTGCCAGCTCTTCAGAAGGCAAACTGATTCATTAAATATTTTGCATGTGCAAGCCATTACAACTGTTTCAGGTGAGAGGACAAAGTTGTTTCTGAGTTGTAAATGAGTGCAGCACAAGATGGACACACAAGAAAAGCATCAGCATTTTCTGTCATTTCCTTATTGGAGATACATCAGAACACATTAGCATTTAAACTATAAAAGATATGTGGTCACATGCGTTCCAGACCACCTCCACATGTGGTTGGAGTGATCGGATCTCACTGCTGGCTGTTTACACTTGTATTTAGTGCTGTCCACTTGTGATTCGATCCCCTAAGATGTATCTTTTTTAAAAAATATTTTTTGGCCTTTATTCTTTTTTATAGAGGACAGTGGAGAGAGACAGGAAATGTGGGTAGAAGAGTGGGGGAATGACATGCAGTAAATGTCCATAGGCTGCATAAGGGACTATAGCCTCTGTGTATGGGTCACCCGCTCCTCACTGTTATGTCACCAATCATGCTCATACATTAAAATCTTCACCACAAGTAACTTTTAACAGATGAATCATGCTCATACAGGCGCTGAGGTGAGTTAAACTCTGTATTTTTATTAATTCGAACAGTAAAGCTCCAAAATTGTAGTCAATGTAGACACCTAAAGAAAACACATTTGAGTGAACTGATTGGAATTTTGTGTTTAATATCAAAATAAAATAAACAGAAATGTATCCTAGATAGGAATTAACTTACCTCAAAAACAGGGGAAGCTGCAAGTTGCAGCTCTGTGCAATGGCAATGATAGGATGTTGATTAATATGAAGTCGTCATGAATGAAAAAAAATCTAGTCCCTTGCTGAACCCTTCAAAGAAACCTGTAAAAAGTAATTTAAAATGACCAAGTGGAAAAATGTATTCCTTAATTTGTGTCTCCACTCTTTTTGTTATTCTTGCAGGTATGGTGCTCTGTCAGGACACCTGAGAGCTCCCACGAAGGTGTAATCACAGATCCTCACAGTCCATCAAGATTTAGAGTCATCGGGACCATCTCCAATTCCCGAGAATTCTCAAAGCACTTTGACTGCAAAGCAGATGCTCCCATGAACCCTAAACACAAGTGCGATCTTTGGTGATGCCTTACTACTCAGTGCTGTTTTTCCAGTAAGAAGTGAAATGGACATTGGGTAGAAAATAGCCTAAGATACTGACAAAGTCTCTACAAATGGGAATGCAAGAACCACTAAAGCTCCTGCCTACTGCCTTGCCACTTAATGCTTATCAGGCTCCTTATCAGGACGAAATGTGCCTGCTTTGTATGGAAGATTGCTATCTTCACTGCATCTCCACAAGGACTGTTGGTTCAGCACACAGCTTTCCTCAAACCCTCCTCAAAGTGAAATGTAGCTGTAAATGTGTTTTTTTTAAACACTGGAAACCAGACAGATGGTTAGTAAAAATGGGGGAACCACTCTAACATTTTGTAAATGGCTTGTTTCTTGTTTGCTTTCTACTGTGCTCTGATTTCCTTTTATTGTATTTTATTTATAATCAGTGAAATAGAGACCCATGAGATTTATAACCTGATGAAAAATTGTACAGCTGTTTATTAAGAATTGATACACACATACACCTGTATTGCAGCACCTGTCTTTGAAGAAGTGCTTTATTTTGAAAAAAAACAAAAAAAGTTATTTGTATCTGTTATTTGTAACTGTTTCATTCAGAACTCTGGCATGGAGGCTGAGTCATGATGTGCCATGCGTGTTTTTATTGCAAATAAGATTGTCACAAATTATTTTGTATAATAAAACC
>OOFC01042121.1:0-12931 GCA_900323345.1 Pseudochromis fuscus | reverse complement strand
GTCTTTCAGCTTATTAATTTCCATCACGTGTTGCATTTTCCACGTTTGCCGCTTATAAAGCCACACTTTCGACCGCTTTCCCCGGTCCATTTCCTGTTGCCATGCGGTGTCACGTGACATGTTAGATACGTAACAGACAGGTCCTGGTAGATATCTAAAGTCCGTTTGCAGCCGTTGTGTAAAATGAGCGCATCTAGGAACCGATAAGCAGAACCAAAATTATAATTTTTTTATGGGTACTCACTAAATTGAATTCAGCTCCTACTTGGAACTGAATTTCGGTACCAAACCCTAGGAATGGAGAATCAAAGATGGCGCCTGTTTACGTCAAAGGAGCCAGAACAGTTTTCTACCACCTTGAATCGCTTCGGCCTTCGCTGGTTAAACCACCAGTGAAAAAACAAAACAGCCTCTGAGCCCAGAAACACAGCAGGACATTTTTAAGTTCACCAAAATAGACTTTATTTTGATTTTAACTCTTCGGTTCAAGACAATGTGAAAGTGCATGATAGTATCTCCTCAGAAGGATCCAGTGAATAAGTGAATTTGTAGTGTATAACTTGACATTTACAATGCATTAGGAGTGTGTGAGAAGATCATAGGTCCTTTAACTTACCTATCACCCAGAAGTTCTTGTGTGTGTATTGATGCCGTATTGCCACACATACTCTTTAAATAACAGTAATAACACTATATGGTGTGACGACAACTTTTCTTAGTTTTACGAAGAGAGTGGAATAAAACATTTTCAAAAACATCAATGTAAGTGGAAATGAAGCACCAGAAGAGTCTAATCTCTTTCATTCGGTTAAAAATTAGTTTGCACGCGGCTGGGAGTCAGGGTTGATTTAAACAGCATATAATTCAGCTGATTGTTATCAATATAACTTTAAGAGGAAATTTCACAATTAAATTGGTAGCTGTGAACTCTAAACTGTCTGTTGTAATCAGGAGAAAGAGGTTTAATAAGTAGTAAGGATTCGTCTCCACCGAGACAAAGACGGCATATTAATGGATTATGTTCAATTCAAATAACTTTTAATACATTTCCATCGTTTTTGCATCTATGGAGTAAAAGCTGTGGAATGCAAATGCTGAATATATCAAAAAAACAGATTTTGTCAGGCCATTTTGGCAATGAGAAGCAGGTGGAGTGCAGAGTAAGGTTGAAGAGGTGTGTGCGCACACTCACACACCCACACACGCACACACACACACACACACACACACAAAGCGCTTTGTTCCCCCGGGTAGACCGTGGAGCCGTCAAAACCACTCTGATTTTGAATTAGCTCTGATTGGCTGTCATTGCAGTGTGTCCCACACAGCTGAGACCACTCAAAACCACACACACACACACACACACACACACACACACTTTTATGGTCTGGGCATCATGTTTCACTAAACTGCTGAGTACTCCAGGCTGTAACTAGGGCTGTTTTAAGAGCTGTGGTTGAGTATAAATGTGCATTTGTGTGTCTGTGTGTGCGTGTGTTCACATCTGTCTATATGCCTGCAGAGAATGTGCATGTATGCAATGTATTCAAATTTTCAAAATAGGGAGGGAGTATATGGACATGTCGTTACGCCTCTTGCGGGCTGTGGATATTCTCTGAGGGTCTACACTGGGACATTTGAAGCTGCAAAAATCTATTTGTTCGTGGCACCGTCGTGGCGTGTGAGAAAGTCCTGGTATTTTCAGAAATTATTGCTTTGGAATATGCGGTGCCTTGTATTATTAATATAATCATCACATCATCCTGCACTGATTCACTAAATAACACTCATATGGTGCTAAAGAGCTATTGTTTGGCAAAAGACTTCAAACAAGAAACCTTAGATCACTTCTTTTATAATTACACTGGTCTATTTAATTAGAAAATTGCACAGGTTTTGCATGAATGTCACAAGCATGCACACTAAGTAAAATGTGGGTCCAAAAAAAGCAGAGCCGCCCACTTCCTAAGGGATCCCACAGTGCCAGCGAGGAACTTGTGTGGCTAAATCAGCAGGGGTTTACCAGTGTAGCTCGCTAAGTTTGGGTTGGCTGTCCACCCAACAAGTCAGCTTCTCTGGATCCAAAATCAAAATGCGTCTCAGTAAGCATCATTCCTGTTCTCAAACTCAAGTTGGTGGGAGCTGCAAAAATAAGCAGTCAGGGGGATGTGTAAAAAAAAAAAAAAAAAAAAACAGCCTGTTAACATTTTCAAACCAAAGCTGGCTTCCATAACGCCTAAGGATCATGTTGCTCTGTGAACAGCAGTCCATTTATCCAAACGTGTGGTTGAAAACAGAAAGAAACACACACATGCAATAACACACACACCCACATACACGATTGCATAATGCATGAGGCTCACATAGTAGAGACTTACCTCCCCTTTCTGGGACAGAAAGCAAGTCCCCATAACTCAAACCATTACATTTTATTATGAAGATTTGGTCTAAGATTGGAGAAAGTAAATTTAATGTCCTCTGAAGTGATGGAAACATGACTGTCAGTAAGAAGTTTGCCTTCCAGTACAGCGGTGCTCATGGCCCACACCTTATTAGTGATACTTTAGCACCATCTAGTGGTAGTATATATATAACCTCACACGTTAAGTACTTTTTGGACCAAAGTTTTCATTTAATAAACACATTTACAATCCCATTACACTCAAATTAAGTTTAATGAGTGTGTTTCCTACACAAGGGAGGAGTGAATATATAAATAAAAATATATGGAGGTGTGAATTATTATTTAAAGTTGTGTTTTTGTTGTTGTTGTTTATGCCAGAAAAAGTGTTTGGAGAAAAAGATTTCACATCTAATGTTTACTTTATTGCATGAAAATGTTTTTTAATTCATTGTGTCTTACAAATATCTATCATAAGGCTTGAGGTTGGGAAAAATATGTTAGCTTGTTAAAGGTTAAAAGGTTTATTTTTTATGGTAGCTATTAGGACACTTTAAGACAGAATTATGATTTAAGCAAACATGTAACTTTCTGGTTGGCACTTCAGGCTATTTTTTCAGCCATGAGAACTCGAGCTCCGTGTGAGAGCCAGTATCAACATATTAACCAAGTGTATCACATAACTGAAGCAATAATGAAAACAAAAATGAATTCCCATGGTGAACATGATGAACCATAGTGATGGTTTTAAAGGGGTAAACTGGATGAAAGCACATTCCAACCAAAGCTGTAGAAAATTTAGGGAATGCGGGAACATTTACTCATGTTTTTAACCTTTTTATCACAGCAGTGTCAATAGCAGTGCTTAAAGCAATGCCTCAGATAAGTATAACCAGCTGAGGTCTATAGACTTTAATTAATCTGCAGACAGTTAGAAAAGAGAGCAAACAGTACTAAAGCAGAAAAATCTACAATCTGACAAAACACTGACAGCAGGCACAGCTCATCCAAACAACACTAGGCTGCCATGGTTTCTGCCACACAGGCAGCCATTGCTAAATTAAACACAGTGCCCTTTTAAGAAGCTTCTCTCTGAGCAAACCTCACCGATGCAGCAATTTTACTCTGGACAACTAGTGTTTTTCAAATCAACAAGGACAATTCTTGCATTTAAATGATAAGGTGGTTAAAAGTGTGGTGTATGAAATATGCAGAGCAGCATAACTTCCAGGGGTCACAAGCACAGATTGTCAACACTTGAGGACTTTTGATCTGTCATTAGCAATGCTGCAGTTTAGGGCTTAAGGCACGGTGTGTGTTTTCTTGACAAACAATGGCAGCTGTAAACCCAGCTGCTATGTCTCCCTGCGCCACTAGAGGTCGCTGTTTATTAAATTTAACAACAGAAAAGTTCACATTTACCTTGATCAGTATAATGAAATCATGTAGTTTGTCTAAATATAAAACTCTGCTGTTGACCTGTTGGCACTGAAGAAAGCAGCACCGTGTAAAAGGCAGAAAATTTTGGCTTTACATTTAATTGAGTCTGATATACTAACACAGGTAAATAGCCACTATAGTCAGCATGTCTTTACCATTAGTGTTATTGAAAAGACTTAAGTATAGTTAATTTCTTTCTACTACTGTTCTCTTCAGTCTTGTCCTTTACGAGCTTTTAATTATCTCTGAAAAGTTTAAGGGTGATTCTCCAACTACAGTCAAATTTGGTGATGATATTTTTCAGAAAATCCAACACACATTTTTAGAAATATTTGTTCTACTTCATCATAGTGTGTACAAAGATTAACTGATAGTGGCTGTGATGAAATTACATAAATATTATATATTTAAATAAATAAATAATAAAGTGATGCAAATGACTCTTATGGAAATGACTATGTTTAGCATCTCATGACATATTAGCATGCTAATTTCTGTTTTAGAGTTAGCATAAAATATACTCAAAATACAGAATGTAAAATTGTATTTTTCTCAGTATTTGTACATTCAAAGGAAATGTGAGGTGTTTGGACATGACGACCAATAAACCTACTCTTGGTTTTGCAAAACTTTACCTTGATTTTTGTCTTGTTTCCTTCCATGGAGCTAACACTGCTATCTGCCATCAGCTCCTGTCACATGACAACTGATGTGGTTACAAGTAGATAAAGGTTTTTTAAAAAGTTAAAAGTTACATTTTGTGGTGGGTGGTGGAAATGACAGTGATCCCTTGGGACAGGTGCTGTTTTTATGAAAAACATATGAAATATATCCTGCCTTTTTTCAATAAAGTTAGTGCTGAATCAAATTTAATTTCAGTCTTATGAGGGACTGAGAGCCCAAAACCTGGCCAAGGGACAAGGACAGCAAAAACACTCAACATAAAACCATATTTTATATTATAAAATAGTAATTTATCGTAAATTTTTTGTAAGTTTGTCTTTGTGTCTAGTAAGTGCAGCATTAATAAAAAATGATAAACGTGTTTTTGTTTTTCTTATTTCTGCCTGGGACACAAATTCTTTGATAGTTGGAGAATCATCCTTAAATAACTTTACGAATAAAAGTTCAGTTCAGGTTCAGTTGGGCCAAATGTCTCATACTGAGTGAATAAACTAATGCCAAACAATGAAGTGTGGCTGTCAGCCATATCAATAATGTTGTTGTAGGTGCAAACTCTAAAAGGTGATGCTAGGTTAAACGTATGCCATCTTTAATAGCCTGGACGACTCAGGTATGCTGCACTTCCTGATTATTGTCTCCAGGTTAGTCAAGGTAACACAGGGTCTCCTCAGAGTTGGCAGGTGGGGCATTAACTTCCACCTTTGATCTGTAACAAACAAGTCAAACTACAAAACAACATAAAGCACACACAGTTTGTTAGAAATGTTTGTCAGTTTGTGTGGCAAAGATTTTTAATATCATATCAGGTCGTATTTCTCCTTACAGTGACCTTGGATCCAGAACTAAATGAAGGGTCTGGCTTCTTTACTGTATTCAAGTACCCGGGAGTATAAAGTACTACAAACCTCAGCTTATAAATGTGTTTAACAGAAACCACACAATGAGGAGTATGGTCAGGCAGGAAATTCAGGGTTCAATGGTATGACCCACCCAAGTATTAATGAAAGTGCTGACACCTGAATCAGCACCTGAGCATATCACAAGTGGTCGGCTCCATCATCTCCACATCATCCAAAGCTGGAAAACACACCAGCACACTCTGCTTGAGTAAATTTCAACAACCCACACTGGAAATATGTACATAGAAAAATAAAAAAGAGCACTAATCCAAAGCAGCCTTCCTAAAAGTTCCATCGCACAAAACAGGGCACAAAACAACAAGTAAACCAAGCTATCAAAGCTCACTCAGAAACCAAAGCATGGCGTCTAGCACTGACAGAGCTACCAGAACAAGCTTCCAAGAAGTATGACATCACTGCAATTCTTGATCTCTACTTACCAATTATACTTTTTACAGTCATATCAGGACAAGCACTGAGTTTGTTTTCAGTGCAAGCCAAGTTATTTGCAACTCTGTAACACCAAAAGCCAAAGAGCTCAACCTCCCTAGCCCTAGATGACCAACCCCGATTCATACAGAGCAGGACATTAAAAAGATATCATATTGATGTTTGGTTGTATATCCCTATGAAGTTGATAGATAGTTGAAGATAGTAGGGTTAAGTGCCACTTCCACCATAACCAATTTTGTAAACCTGGGAAATGCTCCCAAGACAGTGTTTTGACCAACATTGTCCACCGCAACAAACAGGTTGATCTGCTTACGAGACCAGTCACACCCACAAAAAATGCACAGTTCATGCAAACTAAAATGTGGTTATACTTTCCAAGTCAAATCTCCAACAAATTTGCAAACCAAACAAAATGTGGATTAGTGATGCTCCCTTTCAAGATCCATCAAAACTAAGTAACAAGTTCAACAGAAAAAATCTAAACTTTGTGTGGCAACTCATGGCCCCAATGTTAAATACCAGTGCTGCTTTCACCTAAAAAAATAATTCAATAATTATGATAATTCAATTGAGCACGGGCAAACCACAACCTTCCAGACAGGTTTGAATAATCCAAAGCCCCATTTGACACAAACTGACTCATACATAGTGTCAAGGAGAAAAACATACAAGAGATCTACTTAGATCTACTTAAAACTCAGCTAAACAAGGAAGTGGGGCTGTCAATATTAGCAGCAATACCTGAATGGATGTGTGCCATGTGTGCAGTGCAACTGTGAGAGACAGTGTATTTCTTGAATTTCCTGAAGGTTATTGGCAAAATGGCAATTACACGACTCCACCTATAAGCAAATATTTTGCACATTGGTTCGGCTTCATGCAGCTGACTTCATTGTAAATATCAAATTGGTACTGCATCTTTTTCCATCAGTTCATTTCTGTCAGCAACCAAACAACTATTTGCTCTAATTTGACATTAACAGGAAATAAGAAGGCACCTGCAGTGTAGGAAAATTAGCAGTGGCTTTCAGGAACAGACGTTGACTGATGACAGAAACATCTTTGTTCCTGTTATCAAGGGATGGGGTTAGGGTTAGCTGCACAAAAACTGTCAATCAAGGACAGTTGTGTAAGATTAAGTTTGAACAACACTCAACATCAAAGGTAGTAAAAATGGTAAGAATATGGTTTAACTTCTGCCATGTTGTGTTTTCTGCAGTGTGGCATTTTCTGTGGTGTTCTTTAACTACAGCAAAAAAACAAAACAAACAAAAAACCTGTAGCTTTTTCAAGCAAGGAATTTCCTTGCAGATGGAGAAATACTTTCCCAGATGATAAAAAGCATGTAAATGAGCTGCAGGAAAAAGGGAGATTGAAGCCATGAAAGCCTTGGTAAAAATGGATGGAACTTGAACAGTTCTTTAAAATGCTGCCATGTGGACCCCCCAAAACTTGTGGATGCTCTCTTCATCGAGTTTCCATCTGATCATATACAAAAACGATGTAAATTCATGAACTCAAACACAAGTTTTTTCTAAAAAAAAAACCCAGACAAATGGATCCTCATCAAACGCGCTGCTAATAGTGAAACGACGCAAACCACAAAACGATTCAAAACAAGAAACTATCTTTAAATGAAAAACGCTGAATAACAGACTCCAAACCTGCAGGGGGCGCTCTCTGCGTAACAGCTCAATGGAGGGACACATGGGATGAAGAGAGGGAGACAGAACAGCTGAATCAAGGTGTTTGAACATACAGCGGGAACGGTAATGTGACTTTTATGGTTTAAATTTATATTTTGCGTTTATATCACTGTGCAACGCTGCACGTGATGTGACGTTTATATTTATTGTATTTTATATCAAACGTTACAAGGCTGCACATTTGCATGCAGATTAACCTGCTTAATAAGACAAGATGATTAGAGATTGACTTAAAACACCTGTTTTAATAGTACATTAAAAAACCCTCTTATCACAGCCTTCCACACTTAAACCCTGTCCCTTTTTATCCTGTTGCAGATGTACTGTCCATTCTGTGGATCTGCACTCACAGCCTGCACTTCCTTGTGCTGTGCATGTGGCAAAAATATAGCTTTTTCTAATGCATGTCAAGGAGGAGACGCCTGTCACTTGTGCACAAGTTGATGTTGCACAACCTAGCACCAGTGCAGGTAAACAGATTCATGATTTTGTGACATAAAATGATTAGAAGGAGTCTTGAAGGGTTCCGATCAAAACACTTCTCTCTATCACTATTCTGGTTCAGTAACTGGCATTTAAGATGTACTAAAACGTCCTGCATAAAGTAATTTTATATGAACATAATTAAATGTAAATTCAATAAGAGCATTGAATTAGTATTTAATTACAGTGTGTGGTTTTTTTGCCAGGGAAGCTCAAGCTTAGAGACATATTTGAAGTTTAGGGCAGTTAAAGAAAGGGAGAGAAAGTCTTTCTTTTCATAGAAATATCATGTTTGTTTAACAGGTCTGATTGTACGAGTGTTCCACTTTTCTTTGCATTCATCAAGGTCACTTTGTAGCACATCCATAAACACAAATCGCAAGAGGCATGTGTGCTCATCTCAGATCATTCAGGTCCATCCAAAAGATAATGAAGACAAAAACTGGAATTATTGTGATTTATTTCATGTAAGTTTTTGGATTGCAATTCAATCTAAAATGTTATAATTTAATGATAAACATAATTTGTTGTTCCTCAAAAAACAATGAACATGGAAGGACTACAATGTTCTGTTGTCTGTGTTAAAGTCCATTTTAAAATGTGTTTCTAGCTTGTAAAACACCAAGAAAAACAATACATATAATAATGTCACCTCTGATTGTGAAAATATGACCACCAGCTTTCAATTCTTTGGTTTGCTATTGAAGACCTGAACAAATGACTGGCAGCTCCAGTATAGTCGTCAGTGTGAGCTGATCTTAAGGTACAATGAATTGCCGCCACTGTACCATTTTCAGTACTACAGTCAGTGCGAAGTCACATTGAATGATTCCACCTTCTGACAAACAGTTCAGATAATTCTGGGCAATGACCACTGGCTCATTGTTGCTTGCTCCGCATCTCAACCACAGTACTTTTTGAGAGTATCCATCTATGCAGCCGCTTATTTCAAAACTGTAAGGCTTTAACTTATCGTATCCATCCACATGCCAGACATGGTTTGGTCCATCAGAACTGTAAACTCTTTTTACAAATTTCCCTCAACAATGAACGAGATTGCAAGTATAATATATAAATTATTGCTGCCTTTACCTGTTGTTGAAGTCCCAGAAATGGAGAACAGCTGCTCTGCTTCTTGGTACAGAATTAAAGTTGTGTCATAAAGTTCTGGACGGCCACAGATGGCAACAATGAGCTTATCCTTCATTGCTTTTCGGGGATGTCGGTCGGCGAAACGGCGATATCATGTGACGCGAATTTGTCGCTGGAGTTAAAACTTTTTCAACTCACACACGACTATCGCGGCTACTCAAGGCCTCCCATTCACTTATTATGCAATCCCATCACACCACAAATTCAGCATGTACTTAAGCAGTCATAGCCTAATTTCCCCGGTCTTTGTTCAATAAAGCTTTTATCTATAAACTATATGTATGGCTTTATCTTATCTCTGTTTACTTCAAACCAGGGAAGCTAACTTTGTTAGTAAACACAGGAAACAAACTGGTGTAGTTGACCATTGTAGACTCAGGCAGTGTCCTTGGGTTCAAATGTTAGACCCACCTACTCACTTCTCCCCTCATATCCAAATATGGTCACTTCTGGCTTCAAAAAAACAACCTGGTGAGGTTTAAATGTTGTTCTGCTGGCTTGACTAACTAATGGGTGACGTCACACTTGCTTTGTCCATTTCTATAGGAGCCTTTCACGTGACATAATACAACAAGTTTCCTACCATGCGTTTCCATGGTTAGGCAAAATGAAGCGGGTGAGAAGTCAAAACAGTGGGAGAAGAGCCCAACTGTAGCAGCTTGTTGACCATAACTGGCACGAAACACTGTACCTACTCCTTGTGTAAACTTTGGCTGTACAAACAGAAAATGTAGAGGGATGGAAGTGAGATTGCAATGACAAGAGTCTTCTTCTTCGTGGGAATCTTTGTTGATTGTAACATCAATTCATACAATTTTGGGTAGCTATCACAACTTTTCACAAGGATTGAAGTGTTAGACACCATTTTCATTGGAGAGGTATTGATGTGTGTTGAATTAACATGTAAATCATAACTGTTATGTTTCTGTGCAGAAACATGGTTTTCCTCCACTTTGTTCACCACACCAAAGTGCAAACAACAAACTGGTTGATCAATCAGTCAGACCAGTTGTCAGAGAGGCAATAAAGAAGATAGGGTAACTGTTTAATTTTCAGATAGTGTTTCAGTCAAGATACAGATGAGGAGATGTGTTA
Organism: Pseudochromis fuscus; assembly: GCA_900323345.1. Classification (NCBI taxonomy): domain Eukaryota; kingdom Metazoa; phylum Chordata; class Actinopteri; family Pseudochromidae; genus Pseudochromis; species Pseudochromis fuscus. The sequence continues at coordinate 2,618 of OOFC01042121.1, read as the reverse complement.
TTATTTTTGTTCTGTACCAGCAGTATTTATTTTAATCAAGCTGTAGGAAAAAAACAGATACAGAGATGGCAAGTAAATGCTTTAGCATAAAAAACACAACATAATGTAACCACATGTAGGGCCTAAAAGAGGATAAGTAACACACTTATTTTGTTAATGTAACAAAATTAAACAAAAAGACAATTCCACATCCACTTAAACTGGCAATTGCAAAAATGCATTCCTTCAAAATAAAACCAGACACGCTTCAATCCATCCACTTTTTCCCACAAATATGCAAATAATAAAAAAACAACTTAAATTGTCGACCTTTCAGTTGTTTCCCCACACACGGCAGTCTCAGTTCAGGACTTTTCCTTAAATTTAGTTCAGTTCAGTCAAGTCAGTTTCTTCTTGTTGTTCGTCTTATTCAATATCAGTCATCTACTTTGTCTCAGTCTAGTTCATGATGTAGGAGCTCTTTTTGTTTCGTATTTTGTTTGTTTATAATCTCAAATGAAGATCAGGCACGTTCACTTCCAGCTTGACTCAGTCTCCCCATGTGACAGCAGTGGTTGTGGTTATACCTCCCCCTGAAGATTGTCTTTTTACAGGAAACCGACCATCAAAAAAAAACAAACAAGTTAACTTTATGTAATATGCACCTTTTTTTTTTTAACGCAGCTTAATATAAAAACTCAATAAAACCGCACTCTTTTCTCACTCTTCACAAGAGTTCATTTATTCACCTGACTCAATTTTCTCTTTTTTCCAACCTCATACTCCCTACTCTTCTGCATCGCTACTGACTAGCGATTGCCATCTCTTTCTGGACTGTCTTTAAACCAGCAACTATAACTCTACCATTCAATTTAACTGCATGTTAACCACATAAATTGACTTGAATCTGTATATACTTTAAAAAGGTTTTTTTTATAATACACAAGTTTTACAAGTGGAAATCTAAATTACATCTTTCTTTTTTTTTTGAACAGGTGTTAAATTTATGGGAGTTTCAGTAACATCTCAGCACTAGGTCCATTATACAGCACTGCTCCCTTTCAACATCAATCAAAACTAAACAGTAAGGCAACAGAAAAACTCACCTGACACTCAGAAAGGTCTTGGTCATGATGTTCAGTACAAAAAAACATCTGCTAAACCCTGGAAAACCACAACCTTGCAAACAGGTTTGAATAATCCGAGGCCGCATTTGACACAGACTTCCTCAAACAGTGACAAGGAGGGAAAACACATGAGAGATTTACTTAGATTAAATGTATTAAAACTTAACTAAACAATAAAGCGTGCCTGTCAGTATTATCAGCAATACTAGCAGTGGATGGATGTGTGCCATATGTGCAGTGGAAATGCTGAAAAATTTAAAAAGTTGATGGTCCGTGAAAGGAAGAAAAAGAGACAGAGTAGACACATGCCAACCTTCATGAAAGGCTTAGGTGACACGTGGCTGCATGTGCATTTCATGACTTACCTGAAGGTTACTGGCAAAATGACCCAATGGCCACTGAAGGCTAGCTCCAAAAAACTGACTCCAACTGACTTCAATTAAAAAATCCACATTTTCAATCATGAACTACTTAGTCCATATTTTTTCACAGGTCATTTTGATGTCATTAGCTAAAGTTAATTCTTATCAGATCTGATCTGAAAAAACCCCCAAAACAATCATAAGTAAATATTAGCTATCAAAAAGAGGAATATTTAGGGGTGTAATTACCTAGATTGACAAGCCTGGTCTTCATTGAGAACAGTGCTGAAGTCAAGTTTCTTACACATTAGGCAGTGATCTCATTTTCAAGGGTTAGACCTGCCTCCTCAGTCCTCCCTTCATTTCCAAATATGGTCAATTCTGGCTCCAAACAACCATGGTGACATTCAGATGCTGATCTCTTGGCTTCAAAAAGTCCACAAACCAACAGGTGGCGTCGCACTTGCTTCGTCCATTTCTGTATACAGACGATGACCAAGAGGTAACCTGCTGGTCTGCAAGGTTTGATACTTGGCACCATCATCACATCCACAGAGGGCACAGTCTGACAACATATTAATAATGTGCTGTTATTTATAATATTTTAAAGTATTGATGCACATTAAAGGAATTCATCTAAGAAACATAATAGTGTCACTTACTAGATTCTCACTTACCAGAGAAGAACAACTGAAAAAAAGGAAAAAAGGACAAGTGATTATCAATATTGGTCTGAGGTTGAACCAGTTCACGTGCACTACAGGCCAAAAGTTTGGACACACCTTCTCATTCAATGTTTTTTCTTTATTTTAATGACTATTTACATTGTAGATTTTCACTGAAGGCATCAAAACTATGAATGAACACGTGGAGTTATGTACTTAAATAAAAAAGATGAAATAACTGAAAACATGTTTTATATTCTAGTTTCTTCAAAATAGCCACCGTTTGGTCTGATTATTACTTTGCAAACTCTTTGCATTGTCTCCATGAGCTTCAAGAGGTCGTCACCTGAAATGGTTTCCACTTCACAGCTGTGACTTATCAGGGTTAATTAGTGGAATTTCTTGCTTTATCAATGGGGTTGGGACCATCAGTTGTGTTGTGCAGAAGTCAGGTTAAGCCCTATTGGACAACTGTTAAAATACAT
>OOFC01042120.1:0-27257 GCA_900323345.1 Pseudochromis fuscus | reverse complement strand
ACTCTCAGCCTCACTTTTATTTTTCCCTTTGATTCACATTCATTCTTGTCACTCTTCAGCCTTTCCACTTCACTCTCACTCTCTCGTCGCTTCTCATTTTTCTGGCTCGATTTTTTTTCCTCTCATCCAGCATGTTCTTGCTCACTCTTTCACATCTCCCACTCAGTCTCTGTTTCTCTCTCTCACACACACACACACACACACACACACACACACACACACACACACACACACACACACACACACACGATAACGGAGGAATCCAGGCGTCCAGATAAGAGTTCTGTCGCTATGGAAACAGCAAAGTGACCTGATTCCTTTTCCACAGAGGCAGCCCAGGAAGGGTCAGGGAGCTACGCTGGCCTTTAACACCATTTACAAACTTTACTGAGAGCTTCTGGTTGCTTCTGTGAGTGGGTGTGCAATACACACACACACACACACACACACACACACACACACACCCAAGTAGGTTTAAGAAGCACAAACACACCGTGATAAAAGCCCAGCCTCATATCTCTGTATCAATGTGTACATCATAAATATAAATCCACACAGACAAGGGTCATAAATCGCACGCTCGCACGATGACTCACCTGTCCAGCGCTTGATCTATTGATTGACAGCTGCTCGACAGGGAGTTGTCCGCGCTCCCAAAGGGATCCAGCATCTGACAGGTACAATAACACAAGGGGATCGAGGGTCACAGAGCAGGCAATCATGTGGGAGAGAGAGCCAAGCATCACAGATGGAGTAGTGTGTATTACTGCAGTGCAATATAAGAATCTGAGTAATGTGTGTGTTAGACGGCCTCTAAAAAAAATCTGCTCATAAACATTATACGCAGTCACATTCCATTTTTTATGAGTACAAATGTATATAGGGTTGTAAAATACTAGTATTAATAAAAAAAATAGAAGGCACATAATATAACGTATTATAGCAGTAGAATGATCACTTACTAGAAATAAATAATAAGAAGTTACCAAAAGTTTTTTTTTCTGTTCAAATCATCACAACTAAATAAAGTTAAGGTCAAAGGTGCAGCTCAGTCTGGTTCCTGTTGAGCAGATTGTCTCTCCTGACAGCTTTCTAGCTAACAATAAATACCATGAAGTTTAACATCAAGTTAAACTGTTGTGCTCTTACATTCTGGTCTGGTGTTTCTGGGATGAACTCCCCTTCACTGTGGATGCTGGTGTAAGAGCCCTGGCGGGCGATCTGTTGCTGCTCCTCGGGGACGCTGCCCGGCGGCGGGGATGTCCGACCTGTGTGGAGGGACCCTGAAGAGAGAGGTGACGGAGGGGGGGGGAGAGTAGGAAGCAGAAAGTGAAAGAAGGGAACAGAAGAATTAAGCAATGGAGAAATGCAAGAGTAAGAAAGTGCAACGGCAGAGGAGGAAAAGGGGAAACAAAAGGAGAAATGAAGTAGTAGAGGTGAGGAGGAATGGAGGGGGCACAAGGGAGAGATGATGAAGAGATGAAAACGAGGGGGCAGAGGGGAGAAAACGGCGTCACGGTGTTATTCATGGGTACAAGTTCAACAGTGCCAGGACTACAAGAAATGATTTACTAAACCACACTGCCGCCACCTCTAACCTCAATTACTGTGACAAATGCTCCCCTGGCTGAGCGGCGGCGGCGGAGACTGAGCACTCGTCCTTGTCACAGTAAAAAGACCTAGTGAAACTATTCCCGAGCTGGGCTGACGGGAACACAGGAAAAAGTGCAGGGAGGCTAAAAAGTAACAAGATGTATAGGATTGTTCAAAATATGGTCGGAGTAAACAGTATGTTTTTTTTTTTTGGACTAGAAGATAAAATTATTTCCAGTTTCTTTCCCCTTGCTCTATCCTCTCCTCCCCCCCTCCTCCTCCTCTCCAGCTCTGCTGTTATACGTCATTGAGATACTCGGGCTCACAGCACATCTTCACTCAACCATACACTGTGACCGCTCTCCTGTCACCTCTCATCTGCCACCACTCCCTCAGCCTCTCCTCCTCCTCCTCCTCCTCCTCTCAGACATGTGGCCGGCTGGCAGGGGAGTTGATGAAGAGCGGCTAGTTCTATACAATTTATATGACTCGGGACGCTGACAGCACTCGCGCTCCATCGGGGGGTGCGTGAGAAAGATTGGCGCCGACAGCGATCATAAAGCGTTTTCGGCTGCTATGCAAAAATGCAAATGTGACGCAGGAGGATAGAGGAGTCTGAGGCCGATATGAAACATTGACCTTTCTGGATAGACCTGATTTCACCTACAAGTGAAAGTGAAACGCTTTGTGGAACTCACTATTATTTCACACAGCAAAATAAACCTTCACGCTGTGTTACCAAATGAGCCGGCGGGGGGACAACAGAGCAGAGTGCACCGTGTTATCTAGTTGTGGAGCGTGACATGACAAGAAAAAGGACATTTATCAGTCTGAAGGGCATAATGTGACAATGTGAAAAAAGCTTTGTTTGTTTGTTTGCTTGGAGTTAAATTGAAACTGCTACCATATCTCTTAATTAGCTATAAAAAAGTCCAACGAGATGATGCAGGCAGAGTTGCTTGGTATGAGGACAGGAACTCGTCCTTGCTTTCACCTGATGTCTCTCTGGCTGCTTTCACCTCCAATTCACATTTTTTATTCGGACCAGACATGTCCTTCATCTTTCCATTAACATTCCCATGACTGAGGCAGGAGTCTGTGTTGTCAGGTGACACTGACAAGTCAATGTGGCGTCAGCAGGAGTCCACCACAGACACGAGATTGGTTGAAACTACATTTACCACTCTGTTTGTCCCTGCATTATGTCTGTGTGTTTTTCTATATGAGGGCTTACCTGTCGAGTGCTTGCGCACCCTCTCCGAGCCCTTGAGCAAAGAGCCCTTCAAATCTCCCAGTGACCGCGACGACCTCATCTCGCTCTGTTTGTCCCTGCTGTTCACCTGTAGGTACTGCAACAGAGAAGAGACGCGCGGGGAGTGAGTGAAAGCAGAGAAAGCGGACGGGATCGGGAGAAAGCGAGGACAGCATTACATCATCGCCCACTTACATCACCCACCGTGTCACTGGAGGAAGTTTGTTTCCTCGCTGAAACACTGAACAGTAGCTCCGATGCTGCTGACTTCATTCAAATGTCACATGCTTTTAAAAATAAAAGATGACTTCACACAGCTGAGGCCACATTAGCTGCCTGCGGGCTGACTCTTATCATGGTCGCCATGGTTACACTTCACACAACATGCCACCACGTTGTTAGGGACTCACATGGTTGTTTTTGGGGGTCTTGAGTAGTATCCTGAGCAGCCCGTTGGTCCCAGAACTGCAGCCCAAAGTCAGCACCGCCTGATCCAGGTCCTCCTGGGTCTTCAGCGGCAGCAGCAACTGAAAGGACAAGAAAACATAAAGCACATGACCTTTCATTCCTTATTGTTCCATAATGACGGCATGTACATGCAGCAGCACATACATGACGTAAAAGGATACCCGAGAAAACACAGCTACCACTAAAACTTTTATATTTTAAGCTCTCAAGATCCCAGCAGTTTGAAATAAAATCAATTCACAACATGTCTAATCTCTTACCTCTTTCTCCATAAAGAACATGTCCATCTGCTGGCCAAAGGCCTCGGTCACTTTCTGCAGCAGCTCCTTGATCTTCAGCGGCCTCTGAAACGGGATGATCCTGGAAAAAGGGAGAACGTCAGCAGAGTCAGAGGTGGGACAACAAACATCAATATGTGTGTAGCTGCAACTTTCTTGTAATATTAATATTAATGCGAAGAAGAAGAAGAAGAAGAAGATTTTGGATTATGGTTTTTACAGTGTGATTGGTTTGGATAAACATGTAAGAATTTCTTTTTCAGGCAGTGTTTCTATGGCAACAAGAGAAAAAAAATGGACAGGTCAGCTGGGTCAAGGAGAGGAGTGAACCAAGCCACCAAGATGCTAACAGGACATTAATCAGTGCAACAAAAACAGAAAGCCCAGGAGCAAACCCCTCTGATGTATATGTAGAGTATGTCAGTGCTTATCTACTGTACACCAGTGTGTGTGTGTGTGTGTGTGTGACTCTTTCTGTCTGTCCGAGACCAAAAGCTTATCAGCAAGTGCTGCAGTGAGTGTATATATATATGTGTGTTTGTAAAAACTCCACATGCATGAGTGTGCTTCCCAATCAGTGTGTGCATCGGCCACTGTTTCAACACCGCTGGGCCTCTCCACTAAGCCAGCACAAAGGCAGATGGGAAACTTCCTGAGAGGAAAGGGGAAAAAATCTGGAGCGGCAGCAAAAGCAGCAGGATGTGTGTCTTTCCCTCCTCTTTTAAAGAGTGACAGAGTGAAAGATACAGAGACGTGGAGATATTTACAGACTGCAAAAGGGAAAATAAAGGAGACAGCCTGAGAAAATAAAGGAAAGAAAGAAAAAAAGAGATTCTCTCTGGTATTTCTTCTCCTCTCTGTTCTGTCTATCTCCCCTCACTCTCTGCTTTTGAAGAATCTGCAGCCCTCTATCTCTTTATAGTATCCTGATAAAAGGACTTGTTTTTATCCCATCACTTCCTCATCAGAGGCCAAAGCTCCCTATCTTAATGACTGCTTATTGGTTCGCTCATTTGAGGAGGGGATTCTGGGAAAAGGGAGGCCTGCAGATCAGAGGCGAGCAGCGGCAGAGCTAAACGCTCTCCGTCTCTGTTTATATTCAGCGATGATGTGTGTGATAAAGAGCTGGAGGGATGTGGAGGAGGGGTAAAAGAGGAGGAGGGGGGGTGTATGAGGATGCTGCTCCAAAAGATATGGCTTTCCTTCCTCTCCGCAAGCATGTGGACACACACAGATCTGCAGAGTTAAAAGAATGCTTTCACACATCCCGCCACACTCGCTCTTTTTTCTCATGGACAAAAAATCACAATCATATACACACAGAAAAAAAGGTCTGGCTCTGTTCCTTCACTCTCTGGCAGGAGACCCTGAGGCAGAGCCAGGGGAAGACAGAGACACTCTACAGCTCCTATTTCCTGCCCCAAACCTTCAGCGCTTGCCAATGAAAAGAGAGAGCGTCCAAATTGATTCCATTGTGGACAGACAACACGATTATCCTGACTCAGGGACTCCTAATACCTCAAGTGCTGTGGACGCTGCTGAGATATAACATGTAATTCACACTGTTTCTGCAACGTGGGACACTTAGATTGTCCTGATGGGAAAGCCAATAAGACCTCACCACTGTGTTTTGATCATTTTACTGTTTTTTCTTATCCATAAATGCCGACATGAGCAGGATCTTCTCTGCAGTGGCATTGTCAGACCTCTTTGTTGCTCTGTAAAACTGATCTTGAAGAAGTCTTGGGAAAAAAAATGTAGTTCAGTTGCCTTTCATTAGGTTTTTATGGGAGTTTCATTTTATTGCGGCTTTTGTTTTCTTACTGAGCTGGGACTATCTGCTGCAAAAGAGACAAATAGAAGAAAAAGAGGCTAAAATGCTGTAAAAAGCAGTTGAGAACTGAGAATGGGGTTGTCACTCCACATACCTATAGTCACATGATGCAGAAATAAAGAAAGAAATATTGATTAGAGCCACAAAGAAATAAATATTTAGGTTATCTTGATGCTAATTAAGGTCTTAAATTGAATATTTAGCAGAGAGAGAGAGAGCAGAGAAACATGGAGTGTGGATAAAAAATGCATAAAAAATGAGTTGCATTTTAAATCTATGAATGGCATCTTCCAAACTGAACTGTTGCCTGTCTTCTCCAAGAGAGCAGTGCGGTGTGAGAAAGAGAAGAAGGCCGCGAGACGGAGAAGCAGAGGGAGGCAGAGACACAGAGAGACGGGAACATGAAAAACTTGTCTCTTCCTCAGCAGTAGCCAATTAGGGCTGTGAAAAAGTAGAGAGACCCAGTGTGAAGCCGTATTCTGCTGGAGGAGCGTGCCGTTTCCTTTCTTTTCCTCACTCCTGTGAGCCTGTGGCTTTCTAATCACAGCATCGCTGAACCAACGCCTGCTCCCCTGGTCTCTCCTCTGATGAATCAAGGCAATTATTCTAGTAGGTTCTGGTCAGTTTGTTTCTCCACTGTAACAGAACACATTGTGTTTGTCATTTCCCCCCCTAAAGAGTTGTTTGGAGCTCAGAACCTCTCTGTGGGTTGTCAATGAGGATTTTATAGTGGCAAAGTCTGTCTGTGAACTCCTCCCAAGACGCCATGCCAAAGGCCGGACCTGTGAGGCTCACACAGCATCCATACATGGAGGGACAGAGCTGTAAGAGCAGCAGACAAAATGCAGCTCGGCACCAAATAAAGTCTCCTCCATTCAGAAGATTTGTTATTTATACGCGGTGCCTCACTTTTAAAGTACTCCAACATGCTAAACAAACTGTAAGGTGGAAAAAAATGCTCGTGTGTAGCTACGCTCGGCCTCTTGAGTAAGTCTAAAGCCGGGGGTGTGAGGGATTGCAGATGGCTCCTGGGTGAAAGATGAAGGGAAAGCACAAGAAAACGCAGAAGTATTAATTTGGGGTGGGCCTGGAAGACTGGACACTGAACTGAAACACTTGGCGCTCCCTCTGTCTCTTTGTTAACGCCCTCTTTCTGGCCCACTTCCCCCCCCATCTCAAACAGCCCCATCAGAGTCTGAAACACAAGGCCTCGGCTAAATGTCAAAGTAGGAATTTTCCCTCTCTTTATGCTACTCTGGCATGTAACTGTGATTTCCTCTTCTAGACACAAAATCCCAGGCATGGCAAAGCATAACAAAAAAGATCCGAAGTACAGAGTTAGGGCTTGGACGGAGGAGTAAAAACAATACGAAGGTTCCAACATACCGTTTTTCTCTCTCATGCTCCAGCTTGACTCTTAAATCCTGTTGAGAGGAAAAATAACAACAGAGGGGAGTTATGGAAGTGGAAAGTTAAAATGATTCATGGCTGTACGTGGGATTTATGCTGTCGAATAAATGAGAGCGATAAGCTGGACAAGGAATTTAGGTGACAAGAGGCATTATAATGATACATGCTTTGTATTACTGATGCTGAATTTGGTTCTGCAGCACAAAGACGACTTTATCCTTCAACTCGACTCCAAGGATGGCATGACACAATCTGTAGTTTTCTATTCAAAGACATTACCGGAGGGCGCAGGAATCTGGAGGAGCCTGCAAGTCTGCATGAGGTCATGGTGATAAACTAACACTGTCTTCATATCAGTGCAGGAGATTGGGTAAAAAAAAATAAAAAAATACGAGGGGTTTACCCCATCTCGCAGGAGGAAAGCAGCGCTGTGAGCGGAAACTCTCTGTGCTCCTCACTGTTTGTTTATGTCTCATCATAAACATTGCTGCTTTAAGAGGATTTGCCAATTATCATTCCACAGACAGGGAACAAATGCACGAGGAAACGACTTCTGAGAGAGAGACACAAGGTGATTGAGAGGAATTAAATCATGGCGGAGAATGATAAGCTGTCCAAAATGTGTCAGTTTAGTTTTTACATGACTCCACTATGGCCATTAATACAGTATATTTGCAAAACAAACAATATACTTCTCCAATATTGACACTTTATACTCTGATTTAATCATGTAAAGCAGTCACAGCTCAGGCAAACACTTGCTATTGTATTTCACTTTGGGTTTTCTCCAATTAAGCATCACCTCTGATTCACTTCTTTTGTAAATACAGCCCACTGTCACATTAGTGTCTGTAACATTAGACTCAGAATAAGCTGCTTTTTCTGTCTTATCCTCCCCAAAAGTGCAGCGCAACCTTCCCCTGACTTTGACAGCCTGTAAACTGTCAGTCCACAAAAAAAAAAAAAAAAGTTAACATCAAATAGGAAGTATGGCTGAGGTATTGTGTGTAAACTCAGAGTGACAGTTAAGGTTAAAGGCGCCGCTGTGAATTCAGTGTGTGTGGTTAATAAACTGTAATTGAGCGGGACGTGTGACAGCTTTAAACTGGAGGGATGCTTTAGTATCAAACGCCCTCTCAGCTTGAAAGGTGGCTGTTAAAGTTTATAGTTGGGTTTAGCGAGAACAGCCGCTGTGTTCAGGCTGAGTTAGGTGTAGTTGATTCAAGTGGTGAGAGTTTTCATGGATCATGGAAACATCTCAAAACGTTCCTCCAATAAATCCACTGCTCTGGATCAAAGCATCACTCAATATACATCATAGACTGTGTATAGAATGGACAAAGCTAATGTGGCGTCACCGGCTGGTTTGTGGACTCGTATTTTGAAGCCAGGAGTTTGGCAGTGTTGGCTGTTTGGAGCCAGAAGTGACCATATTTGGATATGAAGGGAGGGGCGAGGAGGTGGGTCTGACCCTTGAACCTGAAGATGCTAACCAATGTGTATGAAGCTGGACTTTGAGGCTGACCTAATTGGAGACCAGACTTGTCTATCAAACTACCGTATTTTCCGGACTATTGAGCGCTCCTGTCTATAAGCTGCTATTGAATTTATTCGAACAGTTTCATGTGGTCCACTCTGACCGGGTCTGATGTGACAACGCTAAATGTATCGGCAGCACGGAGCTTGCTAGCTTGTAAAAAGCTAACGAGCTTCGTGCCGCCAATACATGAGCCACACCGGTGTTTAAGCCGCAGGGTTCAAAGCGTCGGAAAAAAGTGGCGGCTTATAGTCCGGAAAATACGGTAACCCCACCTCTAAATCGTCCTCTTTATGTAGTGTAAAAGTTACAATTAAGATTTGTTTTTTTGAACCACCAGATCATTAATAATAAGATTTGACTTATCACATCAATGATTGAAAATGAGTTTTTTCGAGCCAGCACCTAGTGGCCATCAGGAGTATTGCACTTTTCTGCACTTTCTTGAGTCTCATTGTTGCTTTGTCCATTTCTATACACACTCCATGTTTTATATAGACATATTTTGGCAAAACCTTCAGCATCTGACATTAAAAGCCTATGAAAAGGTTGTGACCGGCTCATATCTTATCTGTATATTAGATCGATTTTACAGGAGAAACAGCACATCTGGAAGTACCTGTTTGTAGAGCAGGGTTCTGTTCTTGGGCTTGTGGCTGTTGTGCTGGGTGTAGCAGCGGCCCAAAGCTGCCAGGTCCTTCATGATGGAGTTAAGAGCCTCCTCGTCGTCTAAAAGCAGAAGACACACAACAGTTACACGGCATCACTCTCACTTCTTACACATTAAATACAGGAACCGACACACAGATATCTCAACTCTTTGATGACATTGAGCCGCATTAACTCCCTTTACTTACTCATAACCGTGTTTGTCGACATTTCGAGTGTGACAGATGGGTGATGAGATAAGGTGACACATGTCAGATGAGAGCATTTGTCATGTGGAAGCTTGTGTTGGTACAGATAAGGCAATGAGGCAACACCTGTTCGGCTACTTCTCGTTCTGATGTCATCGCTGGAGTTTCCAGCTGTGTGAGAAATCCACAGATCTCTCACTTACCTGACGAAGACAATAAACTCTAAGAAACAAAAAAATATCTAGAAAATAAAAGTTTCCTGAATCGTCTTATCTAGGTGTGATTAAGGTGAGGAATCCTGATGAGGTAGATAACATTGCTGATCACTCTCCAGCTCTGCGGGCTCTGCAGGGCTATGTGGTCGCCGAGGGCTCGGTTATTAAGCACTTCAATTCATCTTACATCAATGGAGATACTTCAGGCATGTAATTCAGCTGAAGACTGATCCTTTATCAAATACAGCCTCTCGCTAAATCAAAGTGGCTGCAGGCTGAACTACAGGAAGTCAGGTAAGTTTTCAAGTTCATAATTCACACCTTATCGAGAAAGTGTGTAAGATCTACAGGGTTCATTAACATAGGGACAGATACAGAAAGTCATTCATACCTATGGCAATAACCCTGTACAATAATTCACCTCAGTCTAACAGAGAACTCACTGCTTCTTAATTGATCTACCTACCTACCTACCTACCTACCTCCCTACCTACCTATCTACCTTCCTACCTACCTACCTACCTACCTCCCTACCTATCTATCTATCTACCTTCCTAACTACCTACCTACATACCTCCAATTACCAAACCTCCAAATGCAAGACACCCTCTTGACAGTTCTCTTTTTCTAACTTCCTACCACACACACACACACACACACACACACACACACACACACACACACACACACTCATGTAAAAGGGGCCAATCATGCAGATGGGTATGTCGCACATTACCATATCAAGAGACTTTAATAGAACCAATTATCTAAGTGTGGTGATTACAATATAAAGAAGAGGTCATTGACCTCAGACTCAGCCTGCCTCTCAGATGAGCCCACAGTGTGTTCATTATAAAAGCACACACACACACACACGCACACACACACACTGTGTTGATTGGGAAACCAGGCCAGGTGTGTGCAGTGCACCTGCAGGACAGACCACATTCTTTAAAATGAACTGGGTCTGTGTGTAAGACCACTGGGGATGTCAGTCATACAGTGAGTGTGATGGTAACGCAGGGAGCAGATGGAGGCTGAGATGCCATTTGATCTTGTTCCCACTGTACAGTTCTTGTGGCCAGCTGTTTGCCGACAGTAGACCAGTCCACTGAGGTCAGCCAGGGGCCGGATTACACGAGTATACAACCATCAGTTTACACAACCAATTAGGAGAACCTCAGTCTGACTTCCTCCTCTTATAATACCTCAAAACATCCCCGTATACTGCACTTCGTGGACCTCAGTGGTGTCGTTTTCCTGTAAAGTAACATGAGATCGAGATCCCTCTGGGACAAAAAGCTGCCTGAATGAAGGTAACGGACACAACGGACACGGAGATTCAAAATGACACAGACTGAGAAACCACATTAAACTGTGGATCAGGCTGAAAACAACATGTCGGATCAGATTAGTGCTTCACAAGTATAAAATAACAGGTACTGGCACCCCTACAGGAAGTTACCATTTCATTCATATTTTACCTTTTAACAAAATCTGGAGAGATATGCCTGAACTTGTTTATTTTTGTTGTTACATACCAACATGGAGCTCATTATCATGCTTGTACAATAAGGTACAGATGCAAGATTAATTTTTAGTGCAACAAACAAACTGTGTGTATGTACACTGTGTTTGGTTGGAGAGAGAAGTTTTGTTTATGTACATTTTATTTAAAAATGGTGGGATAGTGTTTTTTTAATTGGTTGTGGATTCAGTTTCTTTTTCTTATGGAGAAGATAGTGTCAGTTCTTGCTTAAAATTTAAATTAAATCCAGCATTACTTGGGAGGTTTCTCCTAGCTTGACCTTTATCAATATTCAGCTTTTCACTTAAAGCTTTTTTTCCCCCTCTGGAGATTTACTCCAACCAGCTCTCTTGGCAAACACCACCTTTCACCTCTGGCACCGTAAACCTCCGCTTAGGTCAGCGAGCTAACATAAACTGAGGTCGAACCACGTCGGCGGCGAACCACAGAGGAGGACGTCTTGTTTGACAATCCTAATATAGCTGCAGGAGTGAAGTGAGAAATGACATAACCCTCCTCTCAGGCCGTACAGCGCAGCACACACTCCCTCTGCTTACAACGAAACTAAATAATGCAGAGTGATAAGAAAAGTTACACCCACAAAAGCCCAGCCCACTGTGCAAATAGTGAAAATCAAGAAAGAGGAGAAGTGATATTCTGGAAATGAATGGTGTTAAATGTATGAGCCGAAAGCAGCAAAGTGACATCGAAATTCAGTGTAACTGGACAGTCCAATACACTGGGAATATACCTAATAAGTACATTGCTTTACATGAGTGGGTGCTGATCTCCCTCCCTCTGCTGGTTAACCCCTAACTGGGCAAGAATACCTACACTGCATGATATTTTTTATGCATCTTTATTTTCCAATTTACACTTTCTCCCAGGATGCAGGTTTGTCCATTTAGGGGAAGTCAATTTAACATTTTCTCCTGTTTGGTGTGGATATTTCTTTAAGTTTATCACATATTAATTAACATTTCATACCCTTTATACCCTCCAGGATGACTAAATATCAAGGTTATGAACAACTCTTTTTGAGCAAGAATGTCAAAACCATCTTATTTTCTTAAACAAAATTCTTGCTAAATGTAATAACCATGAATAAATACCAAAATCTGCTACATGGCCATTGCCTTTGCTATCAGGCATTTTGAGTTTTGACATAAATTATGAGTACATTTTTAAATTGTTGATAATTTCCTGAGTCCTGAGCCCAATGAACTCATCTTCTAAGATAAAAAAGCCATTTGAGAGTTAAGGAGATAAAACAGATGTAACAAAAGAAGAAAAAAAAGGAGATGAAATCACACCTAAATATGTAAACAGCCCACATACCTACACAGGCAACACTACACAATGTCACTTCCCACCATTAGACAGCAGTTACATACCGTAAACTCCCTGCTGGGACTCACAGAGGAGCCCGGCGAGTTACAATATTTGCTGTCAGCAGTGGTGGATGACTAACAGCTCGACAGGCCCGTCCTCTCCGAATGGGAAGGAACTGAATCACTGTCTCTGCTCTGAATACGGAGCTGGGCTAACCACATTATTCCACATCAGGAAATTAATGGATTTTTGATTGAATCGCTCAGAGATGGACAATAGTGTTGTTCCACGGCCGCTCTGATCACATGACAGACAAGTGCAAGACATGACATGTATGTGCATGTGTTTTGTAAAGACATGACCATACATGAGAGCCGATGATTGTTTTACAACAATCCAATTATTTGCAGCTTGTCTCAAAAACTATGAAATATCAAAGCTAGAATATTCATAAAAGAGAAGAGCATTTATAAAACAAGGAATCTAATCTACAAATCAACAAATTGATTAATTCTCCATAATCTTCAAACTCAGTCTTGCAAACACCACCTTCATCTTTATTTCCTCATTATCACTGCCTGTCTCTCTCTCTCTCTCTGGTGACATGTGTTGTTTCAGTCCTGCCTCTGCAGGCTCAGAGCTGTACTCGCCGTCAAGGATACAAAACAAACAGACGCCGGCATGTGTATGTCTGTGTGTGTGTCTTTGTGTAGCGGAGGCCTGCTCTGTACCCTATGGATAATAGCAGAGAAGGGAAAAGTGGGAGGGCGGGCTGGTGAAGGGGGCAGCGAGAGTGTGAGAAATGCGTGGTGGTGCACAGAGCTGGCTGCGATGGCCGCCTATAAATGAAGTTATTACATCACTCAGGCCTGGTCCACGGCCGCTGCCAGGCCGAGGCCAGCCAAGGCTAACCACCGGCACAGTGGAAAGCAACCAGCTCGCACAGCAACCATACATCGCTGCCAGGAGCTGCCTCACAAAACAGGCCACAGACAACTTCAGGAACTCCATGTCATGTCAGGATACCTGCAGTTTATTTCCAGAGCCTCTCATTGTGTCTGGGGTAAAATGTGACTAGCGTACGAAAAGGGGGAATTCCAGGAAGCTAAGCAGAGTGAGCAACATTACACAATAGAGGCTGATTGCTGGCCATTGCATCATCACTCTGCATCTTCTTTTTTTTTTTTTCTCTCAGGCTAAAACTGGGAACTGGAAAAGTGGCAGTGGATGAAATGAAGGAAGAGCTCCAGTCCGAGACAGTTTACATAAAAGGAGACACTCTAGTGTAGCTGCGGCTCGAGCTGATAGTTTGAAGGTGGAGGCAAACACTATTGCTCCAGCAGTGCTTGGAGAAGAGCACTGGCTTCAAGAGGCTAGTGCTGCAACTTGCAAACTAAAAGTGTGTAAGGACCAGCAAGGCAGCGACTGTGTGTGTGTGTGTGTGTGTGTGTGTGTGTGTGTGTGTGTGTGTGTGTCTGCGCGAGGCAGGCTGCCTGAATGAAGACATTGAGGGGATTTCCTGGTGCCGAGAGACACATCATGGCAAAGGCATCCGGCAGGATTAGCAGCTGGAGCCAAACGTGTCCTCACTCTGCAGCAGCAGTACAGCTCTGACGCACAACACGCACACACAGATCCACACACACTTGCTATAATAAGCCAGGCACGCTCTAAACTGGCGTCTCCACACATCTCGCCATTTGTCGAAACTGTGCTTCAGCTAATTTAACACCTAATAGATGTAATGTTTAAACCCCTGAAGTTAATCTTTCACTAAGACTAATGACTCTGAGGGAATGCGGAGTATTGGGTGTGTGACAAAAGTTGCGCAATTAATGTTTGTACAAGGTCTGTGCTGAAAGTCTTTTCACTGGGGAATGTATGCAAACATTCAGTATCTAAACGCTGTGATGGTGCTTCTCTCAGAAATGTAAGGAGCTCTTAAACAAGGCTGTGGGTACATGGAAACTGTGTTAAAGCAATGGTTTGGTAAACAGGCTCATTCACTTTTTATAATGCTCTCGTGCCTTTTAAATAGGCACTAGTGCCAGAAAGCAATTAGCTACAAACACCTCTGGAGAACACCTGCTAGTGGTAGAGACTTGGTGGCATAAAATCAAACCTATTACTGTAGCTACAAGTTATTGTAGCCATCACTGCAACATTCTGTGTTTCTTGACATGCTTATTTTAGTATTATCAAGATTTAAATAAAATGGTAGAGGTAAAACTCTCCCCAAGATGTCCACCTTGATTTAACCCTCAGTAAGTGTTGTGCTTTGGATAGTGGTGACTAACGGTTTCCCCTTGTTTCCTGTCTTTATGCTATGCTCCTGAATTAAAACACAGACAAGACAATGGTCTGCATCTGGCCTGGAATTGATTATGGGTGCTTACTAAATATATATAGCACACTTTAACTTAATGCATAGACATGACAATGATGTTGATGTGGAGAGGAATCAATGTTTGGTTGTTGGTTTTAATAGAGTTATTGTTTACCTTGTGAGTTCCTGTGCTGTCCAGGTCCATTTTGGAGACCGTCATCTGTGGAAACAAAAGCAGCAGGGTTTTGGATCGCAGTGGAAACAGCTCTAAAATGAATGGCTAGTTATTACGTATAGTCCATTGCATGTGGTTTTGTATGGAAAGAATCAACAAGAAATAGCAATTTGTGTGTGTGTGTGTTTTTGCATAGATGTAGGAGGCAGTCCTACACTGTTTATTTGAATTCACAGCTACCAGGTGTGAATATAAACTGAAATTGTGTGTACTTTGAGCAGCATTTCTACAAACAACAGTACACAAAGACAAAATAACTGTGTACAAAATCTATCTACCTGGAACTAACAGTCTTTTCACACTTTCCCTCCCTGATGCATGTGTTATTTTCTTCTACACTGTTCAAAGAGGTGTGTATTTTTGTGTGTATCCCCTGTAAGAGTCCTTGTCTCCATATGTACATATTGTACAGCGATCTGCTTTCAAATGCAACTCACCCATGTTTACTGTCATCATCAGGAAGTGGCCCTGTTGAACTCGAGCACAGAGCTCAACTTCTCTCTGCAAGCGAAGACTTCACCCTGAGAGCGAAAAAACAAAAACAACAAGGTTTCAACATCCAAGAACCGTGCCATTTTCCTTTAGCTCGGCGCACATAATATTTCTGTGATTGCACAAAAACAATGACAAAACAGGACGCAGGTGGTGGTATCAACACAAAGCTTTTATTTTCCACATCGGTGTCACCGCTCGCGTTATTTATTTAATCTTTATTTAACCGGGTCTCCTGAGATTGACATATCCTTTTCTGAAAACTCCTGGCAGAAAAATAACAACACAACAGGCACGGAGCTGCATTTGATGCTGGTAACTCAATTTATCTAAATCCTGTGAATGCCCTGATGTCTCTTTATTGCCACTCTGAAACCCACAAGACGGCATTAAGTGAGGGAATCCCTCAGCGTTTGATGATGGAGAAGCCACGCGCCCATGAGAGTGCGGCAGGGAGGCAGGCGTGGGTGTTTGCCTAACCACCTGCCTCAGGTAACCACCACGAGCATTTCAAAGACAAAGCCAGTGCCTTTCATACGGGGTAAGTGAGTGAGCACAGAGGAAAAATGGCTGTCACATCCCATAATAGAATGATCCAGAAAAGAGTCCTTTCCCTCTGACATTTTCTGTTTCACTGATCACAGGAAGTAAAAAAAACGAAGGAGGAAAATGCTCCCAAAAAGAAAATAAAAACCAACCTCACATGATGTATAACAAACCACTACTTGAAGCTTCAGGCCAGTGAAATGTTGACTTTTCTTTAAGATGATGGCTACATCCTTTAACAGGCTACTTCCAGATATTTCTCACACAAACACTGTGGGAAACATTTGTTTGTTTTTTGAATGCAGGCTTCGAAAAAAGGGGAACAGGAACCAGAGAAACAGCTGCACTACGGCTTGTAGCGATATTAAAATATGTGGCATGCCAGGGTTTTCGCACTTCCGAAAACAAAGAAAGGTTCACAAAGAGCTAAATAAAGCTGTATTTTGGCACATTATGGGATATAGTAAAAGCAGAAACATACTTTACACTGTTACGCAGGTCCTAATAATGGCAGATAAGATAAACTACCACAACAAAACGGGCAAAAAAACAAAAAAACAAAAACATATATTTGATTGAAAAGTTAGAAGATTGTTTTTACAATACAGGGTTAACAGGTAGTTGTGGCTGAGAGCTGCTGATGGCTGCTTGTTGCTACACACAGACAACACAGAATCACAGCTACTGTTGTCAGTGGCTACAGTCTAACACTCGTACTGTTTCAGCACCGATGACGGAGCCAACGATTGATGTCAGTGCTGCAGTTTCACTAAATTGCCTCAGTTCTACTGCTGTGACCATTTGTAACAACACAGTTTTGCACATTCACATGATGCTTAGTCAAATTCAACAGCACAGGGGGAGATAGCACGAGGCTACAAGAGAAAAAAATAGATTTTAAAAAAGTGTATTATTAAAGGAGTATTCAAACATGTACTGTCAGATTCAGTTGGTGGGAGTCTCACCATTAACTCATTTCAACATCAACTCTAAAAAGCCTCCAGAGAGAATATTGGCAACACTCCCAAGATATTTGGACTTTTTTTTTTCCTTCTTAAAGTATCATTTGCTTTTTGTTTGGTTATCTCCAGTGTCCGTGTTGCATGCGTTCAAACCCACACCACTGTTTACAGTATCTGTATCTGTTACCCCGAGCGCTCGGCACAGATAGATGCTCCGGCTTGTCTGCGGAGACACAAACACTTTCTCTTTGTGTCAGCCAGAAAACTTTTCATGAAAGCAATAACGACGGCCACTGGAGCAATTTACAGCCTGAGGGGCAGAGTCACAGGGTGCCGACAGAGTTTGAACATAGGAGTATACTGCTGTCAGCGCGCACAAATCACAAGAGCAAAAAAGGGGCTGGAAAGCTAAAACTTAAAAGCATAAATACAGGCAAAAATGATTTAAGGGTATCCTGAATATGTCACAATGTCAGCATTAAATGTGGGTAACCCTGTTTTAGACTGTATAGAAGTAATACATTCACAGTGTGTTTAGTGTGTAAAGTAGTGCAGGGTGAATAGGACAGGGAATATGATATGTCACAGCAAAGCTCTGTATCAGGCTGTGCTTGTATGGTGCTGTTGACCACACATGAAAGAGAGCGAGCAGCCGCAAGACAGGTGGTCTCCTACCACCGCGACGCCCGGTCTGTTGATGCTACACACACACAAACACACACAGGAACAGAACAGCCTCCGGTTGGTGCCAGCGAGTCACCAGATGGCCCATCTGCTTCGCCCCTCTGCCCAGCGTGATGCCAGGCTAGTGGTGCCCACTGATCGCCAGCCCAATTCTCCACACACTCCTTGGCAGGCGGGCAATGTGACAGCCCCGCTTGTTGAAGATCAAATGCTAATCGCCACTCGCTCTTGTTGCTCAGCAGCCACGCGTCCTCCGAGAGAAGACTGTCTGTCTGCGCGCTCGATCGTCTGCGAGGAAAACCATCAAACAAACCTGCGTACACATCCAGAAGTGTTTCAAACACTGTGACGCACTTCGCTGTCAGATATGGGGAAAATATTGAGGCTAATGTTTCCCTGGATGGAGGCCATGCTTTTATCATGACATGAGGACTGTGCTAAAATGACCATCAGAAGTTAATTAAAAAAAAAAGAAAAAAAAGTGGACAGCACAGGATGGGATTTCACAAAAGGGGTTGTGGGGAATTGTCCGAGCCAGACAAAGCAGAGCCAAACTCCTCAAACCACACATTGCAAATTTTATTATTCTTGGAATGATTGAAGGGGGATCGCAGCCAAAACTATGCAAGTCAGCACGTATATGCTTGTGGACATATACACTAACCTCTTTCAGCTCTGTTACATCACCCTCTAACCAAGAAAACAGTGTGATGTTGGTCTGGGCCCTGAGGGAAACACCCCCCTCCTCTTCTCAATAGACTGGAGAAGAGGGTCTGCTCTCCAGCTGCCTGGTGGCCTCAGCAGTATGACCTCATGTTTGACATCACTCTTGTGGAGTCCCAGAGAAATCACCATTTTGAGAGGTCGACCTCCTGACTTTGTGGGGCTCACGGATTTTCCACTTTCCAACAAACACCGTCTGCAACAGCCATCCAACCAAAGCCAAAATAGGTGATGCGCAGAGAATCACAGACATTAGTGGGTGGTGATGGATGAGGACCTGAACCATACCCGTGTGTTTTCACTTTTTAGGCATTTACAGAAGTGGTGAGATGTTATAGGAAACAAGCTTACTGAAATCTCTTGTTGACAGTTAGATGAGAAAACTGATACTACTCTCATATCCGTACAGTAAATAAGAGTTTAGTTAAGCATGAAGATTGGAAACAGAGAGAAGCAGAACCACACACATTTTAAATGGAAAACTTCTGGAGGTTGTCATGCATTTTATCCTTTATAGAAAGTCAACACTTGCTCATGTCTCTAATTGAACATGAATGCAATTGAAATAAAAAGGTGAAAATGTGGAATCAAATACAGATTTAGTGTCAGATGACATCAGGAATCCTCTAGATGTAGGAAGGACTCATTCAGATGAACTATGATGACGTCCCAAACTCTTGTAATTAGTGGAAGAGATACCTGAAATACCAGAGTAAATGCCATAGACTATATAGAAATTGATGAAGCAACCTGGTCTCAAAAGTGAAGCCAATGCAGAAGTGCAAAAAAGTGCAATACTTCCAATGGCCACTAGATGCTGGTTCCAAAAACACAAATTACCTTTAAGCCAAAAATCATCAATAATTGTTTTCTGCAAGTTATTCTGATGCCATTAGCTAAAGTGAGTTCTTCTTATTACCGTATTTTCCGGACTATAAGCCGCTACTTTTTTCCGACGTTTTGAACCCTGCAGCTTAAATATCGGTGTGGCTCATGTATCGGCGGCACGAAGCTCGTTGGCTTTTTACAAGCTAGCAAGCTCCGTGCCACCGATACATTTAGCCTCGTCACATCAGACCCGGTCAGAGTGGACCACATGAAACTGTTTGAATAAATCCAATAGTGGCTTATAGACAGGTGCGCTCAATAGTCCAGAAAATATGGTAATTTTTTTTACTCAACATTTTATTGTTTTTACTCAACATTTTGTTTATTTTGCTCAACATTTAATCTTTTTTACTCTACATTTTGTTTTTTACAATGGCTTTCTATCATCTTTACCTCACACTTGGCATTTACCCAAAATTGTATGTTTTTACCCAACTTTTTACTATTTTTATTCAAGATATTGTTTATTACCTAACTTTTTATTGTTTTTACACCCAGCTCACTGGGTTAAATGAACCCAACATGTTGTTAGTCCAATATTTATTCATTAATTCTTGGATTAAAACTGCCCAGTATTTCTTAGAGTGTATCCTTTGCTTACTTATGCTAAACTTGAATGTCACCCACATAGAACAAAGGGAACATCCAGGGAGTCCAGCTTCAATCAATCATCTCAACCACGACTAATTTAAAGGGCCAGACCACCATTAAACATCATGTGAAATTAAAACAAACAAAAAAAAAAACAGTGCATGCTGATGTTTATTGTAGAAATAATGAACAGCAAAGGCCCTTTGTTGATACCAGAAGATGTAAGGAAGAGAAATATACTTTCTGGGGGAGAGTTGGATGAAAAGATTGATGCATTTCATTTCTGTCTAGCTGCTAGCTTTTCCCCCATTTCCAGCATAAACACTAGAAGATGAGCTGTTGTAGCTTCACATACAGACACGAGATCAATCAATCTTCTCGTCTAACTCTCAATAAAAAAAAAAATCAAATGAGCATATTTCCCACGATGTCTTATTTCCATAAAGACTCAGTATCCCACATTGTTCAGTGCCTGTCTTCTGTTGTCAGTAATGTTTAATGTAATTGTGTGAAATTGCCAATATACCTCTTTCTAACAGTGAATGTAAATATATCTGTACATACTGAGGAAGCAATTCTCATATAGTGTTTTTTAAACCCGTCACATATGTAGCTTCATTTTGTTATTTTTAATCTTTCAGTGTTTTGGTATTCTGGCATGGTCGTTCAATAATAGTGAGGTAACATTAAACAGGGATATTGAATTAACAAACATTCAAATGTGCACTTATAGTAAACATTCAGTATTGAAGTATGTGTATTATAGATTTGTTGATTTGCAAACTGGATATTGTGCTGTGCATATTTAAGATTTGAGAGTCGATTTGTTGGGTTGCTGTTGTGCAATGCGTGTAAAACTGGTGCAATGCATACCATAGTGAAGCTACAGATGTACTGTTCTTATTTATTTGCTTATGTACACACAAATCCACTTTTTACTTCGAAAAATCATACTTTTTTGGGTATAATATTATAACTTTTCCTGTCGTTTTAATGTGTTAATGTAAAGGGTGTTATAGTGGCACTGAATTTAAAGTGCCAACGAACTTTGCTCCACTTGTATTATATGAAATAAATTATTTAGAAATAAACCAGAAGGTGGAAGTTCAATTTTCTCAAATCTCCTCTTTGCTTCAGTGTCGCTTTAAATGTCTGCACCTTGGAGGTGAGGGTTGTGGTGAAGGGGAAGTTGCAGCATCCTCACTGACTGTTGTGGCTTAATTGAGGCTCATTTTCATAAGTGCTCTGTGCTACTTGACAACAGCGCGGCATTAAGCTAATTCACTTTTTATTTGATTTTCAGGAACACTTACTTCATGCTTCAGACTCCAGTTGTTCAAGCAAATATGCTAATCAGCGTAACTGGAATAATATGATGTCCTATTTGTTCCTCTTTTTACATTTAAAAACTCGTCTTTCACAGTCGCTGCCTCCTCAACAAGTATTCTGTTAATATTTAGCTAAGAAACTCATGAAGTACTTTTACTATGCAAATACACAGTGTAATGTTTCAGCTAATGTGAATGTGTAATATCATCAGAAAGCAGCACAATAGGCTCTTTAGGAAACGGTGTCTTTGTATCAGAGAGTGGAAACACTGTCTGCAGCCGACAAAAGGATTTATCCCAGTAAATGGCTGTAGTTTTATCACCTCGTTGTGCACTGCCGCGGGTCACAGTGTCCTTAAGAGACAATACAGTGTCTGAAAACCCAGAAATACTTCGCTTTTCACGGGGTTTGGATTTTTAGCTCAACAAAGGAAGGCTAATAAATCTAACAGTATTTATATAAATTCAACAGAATGAGTAAGTACATTTATTCACATACTTCAACACAGGTTACATGTACTGCATTTAAGTCTTTCAATTATTTTACAGATTTTATATTTTTCTATTCATATGAAAACACAGTCAGAAAAATAAGACAAAACTAAACACATAAGTTCAGATTGTTGTCTAATGCACGGCTGAAGATTTGTTGTCAGTGGTTCATTCATATGTGTATCAAGCAGTAAAACTCTTTGTTTTATTTACTAAATTCTTTATTATTATTATTCCTTTTTTCATAGTTACATCTGTAAGTATGTTTTTCATTCATCATCCAAATGATTAAAATCAGCGATCAACACAAAAAGTAGATTTATATGGTGGTGTTGTTGCATTCATCGCAGCATTTAAGGGAGTGTGGAGGTATTTTGATGACATTTTTCACTCAGTGGGCCTCTGTGTTGTTTGGGTCATCAGTGATCTACAGGTGGTGGGAGTAAAGAAAACATTGAAGCATTACAGGTTTAAAAATGGCCAAAAAACAAAAGCAGTTGTAAATGTTTTATGAGGAATAAATGCATTCATCATGTTTTGTTTGAACTTAAAAATTCTGTTTCTGTGTTTTGGTGGAAAACACAGAAACAGAAATTGTAATTATAATTTATTTATATTCTACTGCAATTCAGATATAAACACTGTAGTTTTGTCTAAAACTATTCACTGTACATACATATATTCCTTCATAACATACGACAGAGAGAGAGAGAAAAACAATGACAGTAGTTACAGTTTTGCAAAATGAGTACATATAAAATTGTCACGTTAAGTACATTTGGCTGTTCATACATACTCTTTTTTTATAGTGTATTATTTCTACTTTTGATGAAGTTAAGATCTCAACACTGATCTGCATCTACTGCTCCTCTCTGACTATATTTAACAGGTATGACTGACCCGCTGAGTTTGCTTTGGTGTAATGAAACTCCAGCTATTTGAGTTAATTCGTATGTTGTCCCTCAGCTTTATTGGTTCAATCGGTGCCTTTGAGCGTGGCTAACCTCTCGCTGTGCTCAGCACCATGACGAAAGACGAATTCAGCCAAGGCGAGACTCTGTGTGCCAGGAAAAGATTAACAAACACACCCCGCCATGCCTGGTTCCTGAGATCAGTCGCTCTTGGCTATAATGTTTCATTAGCTCTATTCATGAAGAGGAAATGAGCGTGCATATAATACGATTAACTATTCATAGGAATTTAAATGATTGTAAATAAAGAGATTATTAAGGTTGAAGGTTGAAATTGTCTGTTAGTATTAAAAACAACAAAATCAAATATGTACAGATGTGCCTTGTTGTATATTGTGTAATAGATTGTATTTATTATTGTTGATTAATTTTACACACTGTGAGCATTTTACAAAGCTTAAGCGTATATGTTTCAGTGTGACTTCAGGCAAGACAGAAGGATGGAGATGGATGAAGTTATTTTCTGCTTCCCAGTGACTTGAGACAGGTGCTTAGCCTTTAAGCATCATTCAATATTCATGGACATGGTTAAATATTCATGTGACAAACAAAGGGAACATTTGGAAAGGTGAGTTGAGTGATTGAGCAAACAAGTGGGCCAAGTGTCCAAACCTGTGAGAGACTGCTTTGATCCACTCGCAGCAGCTCCCAGGGGCTGACTCCTGATGTAAAGAGGAGTCCTCTTCCTGTGATGGTCCGGTCTCTGTCTGGGAGTTATACTGACATTAAAGGTTTTTCCTACCACTGACGCACCTAGTTATTGTACATTAATGATTTAATGACCTTGACAGTGTCTGGGAGTGGCTCCTGTAGCCAATAGTTACCACTGAATGATAAGAAATACCTGAGTTTATGCCTCAAAAGACTTAGAGGGAGGTTATGGTCTTTTGTTCTTCTGTGCACCACAGAGAATGTAAAACATTAACTGCATGATCTTGAATTTAATGACACATGTTCTCAACACCTCTTTCAACACAATGACCCTGGACTGAATGACCAGAACTAAACTAACAATTGCTGCTGCATGTGTTATGGACATAAAGCACACAGCACAATGGGCTGCTAATAGCTATTGATTGTTGTTTGTTGTAAAATAACAGAGAAATATATGTACAGAAAAAAATTCAGTGCTGAAGAAGTCTCTTGAATAATAATGATAATAATAATACATTTTATTTAACAGCGCCTTTCATAACACTCAAGGACACTTTACAGACATAAAAACACAATACAAATAAATAACAACAACAGAGAAAGAAGCACAGCAAATCAAAATGAAACAGTGGATTACAGGGAATAGGCAGTTCGGAATGGGAGGAATGGGAGGAATGGGAGGAATGGGAGGCGAAACATCTTGGAGTCGAAGATTTGACTTCAGTAATGACTTAAATATTTATCAACTGAGTATTTCATGATTGAAAGGAACGATTTTTGAATTGAAGTCAATTGAAGCAGCATCTAGTGGCCATCAGGGATAATGCATCCTTTTGTTATTTCTGTATTGGGCTCATTTTTGTTTTCCTTTGTTTACTTCATCCATTTCTATACAGTCTAAGATAGTATCTCACGCTTGTTATCAGTAATGAACTATCCTCCCAGCCAATGGGGAAAAAAACATCAGTGAATTTAAGTAGCTTTAAAGAAATGTCTTTTTTTTTTCCTCTCATCCTTTGTTCATAATTGTGCATTGTTGTCGCGCGGCTTTTTCATCTTGATTCGTAAGGTACGCGTACTTATGATTAATGCACACCACAGTTTATAAGAAAGCCATTTTTCTAACGTATACACTTACATTGAGCATGTAAAGTGATCTGTCACTGCCAACAAACAGTTTTAAAAGTGCACTCTCTGATTCATGTTTAACCAGGGTGTAAACAAGCCTGGGAAATTGCTTCACACATTTATACAATGACAGGGTGCTCAATCTCGCTTTTGACATAAATACATAATTCATTTAGGGAAAATATGACTCGTGTATTATTTAAAGTCTTGTCTGGGTGAAGTGACTGCATTGTATTTAGGTCTGGGAGAGTTCTTACATGAACTGGGGAAACACTATAACAGACAGAGTTTACTGTACTCTATATGTATACAGTTTTATTGATTATTGGTAAACAAATGATGGGTGGCATGTGCATCACTTTGAGGCATGAAATAACTGCTGCAAACCTCAAACTGAAAAACACAATTCCACTGAACTAAAAAAATATATATCTTTAAAAACTAGACTGGAGTCCCATAATAATGGAGTTTCATCCTGTTGCCTGGTCTCATATTGCTTCACAGCTGCTTTACAGATAGCTCTCATCTGAGCGGTTAGTTTTGGACTGATAGCAGAGTCAATTTCAGCCTATCTCTGTGTTCTCCGAGCAGGGCACCAGTTGGATGAAAGCAGCAGAATAAATGAATGGAATTATGGTAGCCTGTCTTTAAAGCTGTATTAAGGCGTGACTGCAGCATTAGGAGAGGCAAATGAAACAGCATAGCTCAAGAGAGCGTGCTCTGTACATGGATGAAAGGATCTCTGTAAATCACAGAGAGACAAAGGATAGAGGACATATATTTTACATCCATGTCAGACGTTACAAGGACATTACTCATAATATGGCCTCCATCAGCAGAGAGTTAAAACAGTGAATATGTCATTGAAAGTTTCTGATGAAGATTGTGTGATAAAATCAAAGGTTCATGTGCACCGTGAACAAATCTTGCAGTGGGACTGTCCTCTGAACGACGGTGGAGAATATCCAATTAACCCTTTAGCTCAGAGCCTGTCGTTGGCAACAGGTCTGCACATGAGTCTTTGGATTACCGTAATTATGTCATGGTTTGCGCAATCAGAAAAATTCCAGTGGTTCTCCACAGCTGAGATGTTGCACTTTTCAGTGAATATGGTGTCATTATGGTAATTTCACTAGCGCCCCTTCCAGATGATTACAGCTGATTTACTATGTGTTGTAAGAGTGTATTAACAGTGTCTATGAAACAAGAATAGCATAAAACACAAAAACGGATTTTGATTTTAGAGTTTTAGTGAACAAAAACACTGCAGTTGCACATGAATGTTAGGTTTTACATGTTAAATTTGAATTTGAAATCAAAATAAGCATCAAAAGAAAAGAAATTTGGAGGATCAGGTGTTAAAGGATTAAACAAATTGGGTTATAATACTATGATATTACTGTTTTTCAATGACCTTCGAAACAATAGACTATTCATACAAAGCTAGTTCATACAAAATGCAATGCTCCTGATGACCACTAGAGGCTGGCACCAAACAACTCCAATGAACTTCAATTAAAAAAATCATAGTTCTCAATCATGAAATCAATCAGTACATTTTCCAACAAATCATTCTAATGCAGTTAAAGTCAGCTCTTCTTACTCATGATCCGGTGGTCCATCTGAAAATCATTTCATCAATAAGGAGATATTAGGCCTCAAAATTAGGAATATTTAGGGGCGTGGTTAGCTTGATCGACAGGTCTGCTTTCCAGTGAGACTGATGCTGAACTTGGACAGTGTCCTCGGGTTCAAGGCTCAGACCCGCCTCCTCACTTCACAAATCCCTTTTTAAGAGAAAGAAAAACAACATCAAACGCTTCACAACATTTGGTGACTCTCCATCTCCTGGTGACCACAAAGAGATTGTCATCAGTAATCCACGTCAGAAACGGTTTCTCCTTGAAATCTTTCTCTCTTTTTTTTTGGCTGGCAGGAGAACAAACGTGTACATCTTCATTGCACTGTTGAGAGATGGATCAGTTGAACCCTTGAGCAGACAACATCAAAGACCTTGGATTTATGAATATCCTAATAAGCATAGGGAACATGATGTATAGCCTTGAGGTCTGAAGCACCGGTCTAGGATTCGACACGTCACTGCTGGAACACAGTGTGAATGTAAAACCTTTGTCATTATTTTCTGCCACAGGAGACATCTAAAGTGTGCAGAATGCACAAGTACAAAGGTGTTTTCATAAACTACTCAAATCCATTCAGGCTGTAAAGCACTTTCTTATAATGTTTTTGAAATGTGGCATAATAAACTTTATTAAAGCTGTAGATTTGCTATAATTGACTGACATCACAGCAGCAATATCGATTTTCTACAGGCCAACAATGGATCAAATGTGTGTACATACGGTGGGTTACAAATCCACAGACAGTAATGTTCACCTTGACATACAGAAAGTTTATTGCTTTGGTTCAGTCTCACCGCTCTCATCAGGATTCTTTCCAGATGTAACTAAACCCCCTGTATGCTGCCTGTGCCAGTCAGCAGCAGCAGTCAGAAGCCAGGTGGTGAACACCGTGGAGCTGATATTTCCCTCAGGAGTCGGTGGAGAGTGAAACAGAGCTGAGAATATTGGACAGAAACATGACTCCAAATACATGCTGCTGTTGTTAAAGATCTGCAAACAAGCTGCTCACCAGCACGTTCATCACAACAGCTTTTTTAATACTGAAGATTGTGTTTGCATTGTGGCGACTAATGGCGCATTTACACTGATACCTACTCGCTTTGCTTCGCCTCGGCCCCCCTCGGTTGCATTTACATTGCCGAGGATAGTCCCTCCTCCGTGTAGCTGGCCGCCATTCATGACGTCATCTTTTATGCGATTCTTTCATTTCTGACCGCGCCGTCCAGCTCCTGCTGAATTTTCTCATCGGCGACTAATGACAGAAAGGAAAGAATCGCATAAAAGATGACG